>PVHP010023932.1:0-26923 GCA_004024765.1 Zapus hudsonius | reverse complement strand
AGTGTTTGGCACACCTTCCTGCCGCTGTTTGCAGTGCTGTGGCAGAGGTGATGTCCAGCCCTCTGCTCATGCCATCGTTTTCCCTGCCAGGATGGAGTCTCCCCTCGAGTCCGTAAGCCAAATAAACCCATTCCTCTACAAGCCACTTTTGTTTGGGTTCTTTCTGCGCAGCAACTAGAAAGCTGACTGCAACAATAGTGTTTCCTCAAAAAACTAAAAATAGACCTCCCATTTGATCCAGCTACACCCTCCTGAGCATATATACCCTAAACAGTTTACTACAGAGATTCTTGCTCAGTCATGTCTGTCACAAGAGTCAGGCAGTGGAATCATCCCATCAACTGATTAGTGCATAAAAATGTGGTACGTATAGACTATGGAATTTTACACGGCAATAAGGAACAGCGAAATGACAAAAGTTTTAGGAAAATGGATAGACCTGGAGAAAATCGTACTAATTGAGGTCTCATAGGCTCATAAAGGCATCTGCCATGTTCTCTCTCATATGTGGTTTATTACATAGAACAGTTTGATTTGTTTCCAAATTGTAGCGAACCTCAGTAGGACTGGTAAAGAAACTAGGCTGAGGCTTGGAGAGATGAGAAGCTGGAAGGGATGAACAAAGGGAACACTTCACAGACTAACGGAGGAACAAAGTACAGGGTATGGAAGGGTCTGGTAGGATTAGGAAATAAAGGAGGGGAGATGCACAAAACCAGTGATAGTGTGCATCAGTACCATAGAAATTTTCTTCTTGGTTAGCTAACTAAAGATGTAACTCTAAAAGAGAGAATGAGTGAGTGTGTGAGTTCGGTGTGAAGCACCCTGCAGGGGTAGGGGATGCTTTAGCTTCAACCACAGGCCATTGCTAGTAAACCCAGTCCCAGAATTGTGTTACCCCAAATTAAGCTATTGATTAGATAGGCCAGTGAGGACCACCAAACAATGCAGACCATTGCCAAAGCAAACTGGTTAGCTACACTCGTGAAGTCACCGCATGCTGTAGTCCCAGGACATTGAGAGATCATGCTGGAACTAAGATGGAAGGAAGCCAGCCCTCCTAGTGCTGAAAAGTGCTCAGTAAGGTGATGGGAGATAATGGTCACCAACACCATGAGCAAGCAGGGGATCCTGCAATTGACAAAATCACCCAGCCAAGTAACATTCACATGCCTATGCCATAGCAGCTCACAGACAATGCATATGGATTTCAGGTATGCTGGTGGGAAGAAATTCATACCTGGTACTGAGAACCAAGTGAAAAGCTCACAGTTTGCAAAGTCAGACCCTAGAGGGACACTTCCCTTGTTCTCTGACTAAATGGAGAAGTTATGCCTATCAAATGTCATCTAAATGTCTGTTTATCCCTTTTGATCATGTTTCTCTTATGATTAGCTAGAGAACCTCTCTATGTTGATGGCAATGGACACTGGGAGACTCACAACTCATCAAAGCAGAAAATCAGAGGTTGCTGAGACCTTAGCACTAAAGAGACTTGTAACACACTATCCAAGGCTAAGGGAACATTGTGGAAGAGGGGTCAGAAGAATGAAAGAGACACAAGGGTAGGAAGGTGTATTCTGAGGGAACGCCCCACCCACAGAGACATGAACACCAATAACTAGAATGGGGGCAGGGAAGAGGAAAAAATGGGGATATGACCATTTTGCATTATGTTCCTATAATAAAGTTCTTGATTAAAACTAAGAAAAGAAAAACTTATAACTTCACAAAGACTTCAGGGTTAAGAGAAAAGTGTTGATGAAAGTTATAATATGTTCAAATGCATTTTTTTCAGAAAGTACCACCAAATAAATTTATATTCACAATTTATTTAGGAAAAATAGGAGTAAGATAAAATAGAAAATATTTATAAATCATTTTGGTAAGAGATCAATATCTGGAACACACTGAGAAAAAAATGGACACAGAATTTGAATAGACATTTCCTGAAGAATACATATAAATGGCCAATGAAAACAAGAAGGAAAGGAGGTGCCTGGAAGTGAGCCTTCCAAAGGCTGCAGGCAGAAGGCAGGCAGGATGATCCGAGCCTGCTGATGATGGCAGGAGTGCAAAACACACCCCACCCCCACCAACGCTCAGATGTCTTTTCGGTCAGCTTTTTGAAAGCTTGCACTGCTCCACAAGTCTCTTCCCCCTGGAAGGAACCCTTAGGCTGCTTCATGCTCGGCCATCTTTTGTAGAACAAGGTTTGGCTTCTCTGCAGTCAGCATGGAGCTGAGGCCACCATCTTCACTGCCTAAATTTTCTTTTCTCAGGTAGACTGAATCTTCTGCTTGATCCCTGTCATTTTTACCTTGTTTGCATGCACCAATCATGGCCCACCTGGGTCAGTGTTTGCGATGATCAAGAGGAAAAGCCTGCAGCAAGAAATAAGACTTGTCTCCTCTAAGGACCAGAGCCATTTGTGCTCACACTGCAGGACCCAAGGTGTCCCGAGCTGCTTGGCCAGAGCTGCTGGGCCTGGCCGCCTCTGCCCCAAGAAGCCCCAGAGCCAAGCCCCCAAACACAGACCTACTGTGCTCACAGCACTGCTTGTGCTTCCATAGGAGTAAAGTGCTCCTGGGGTTTGAATCTGCTTCCCCTCTTCCTAGGCTTGTGCTGTCAGTGCTTGGAATTGATTGCTCCAGCCTCAGAGAGAGACCCAGAGTTCCTGCTCCCGTTCCTATGCTTTGCCAACCTACAGCTTCGCTTCAAGGCACCTGATGCTGCTCTAGCGGTCCTGGGTCCTGGGTCCTACTTTCATAGGGCCACTCTTGGCTGGTGCTTTGCAGCCTGCCTGCTGGGGGTTTAGAGCCATAAGACCCAACAGCAGCCCTCAGCTGGTCCCGCAGCATCACCAGGAGTGCCAAGTTCAGAGCCATCACTATCATCTTTTCACTGCCTTGATTGGCATCCCACTGCCACCAAGAGCCCATTTTCCAGTCGAATTGTGCAAATAAAGGTCACCCTTTACTGTCTGTCTACTACATTCCTAGGTTGGGGACATAAGAACTGCCCATTCAATAAAACATTTTCCATCACTAATACATAAATAAAAATTATATGTTGATACACTATCTACAACCGCTACAATAACAAATAAGTACGTGTTAGGGAGGCTGTGGCTGAAAATGAGCATAAAAGGGTGCAGCCATTGTGCTAAATAAGCATGGGCACTCCAAGCAACAAAAGTTCAATTTCCACATAGTACAGCCATTCTTCTTCTGAATATTTACTCAGAAGATGGACTCTCAATGTGATCTTTTCAGACTCATGAAGTGTGAGTTAGCAGATGGATGCATTAACCAAATGCAGTGGGATATCACTCAAAGTTCAAAAGGAAGGGGATCATGCCACATGCCACAAGATGGAGAACCTTGACGTCTTCATGGCAAGTGAAAGAAGCCAGTCATAAGAAAGATAAATATTGTATGACTTCATTTGTGTGGTATTTTTAAAACAGCTACCATTACAGAGGCAGAAAGTCAGAGAGTGGTTACCAGGGACTAGAGAGAGGGAGAACAGGAGCTGTTGCTTAAAAGGTATCAAGTTTTGGTTTCACAAGACAAAATGTCTGGCGTGGATCCTGCTGATGGTTGCAAACAATGCATGTTTAGTACTACTGAATTGCAAACTGAAAAAGAGGGATGGTGATATGTTTTATGTTATGTGTTATTGCATCACAATAAAAATAACAATGGTGGCTTATGTAATTGTGTCACAATAAACACAGTGATGGGGGTAAATCATATGTAATTGTGTCATAATAAACATAAAAACCAATCTTGAAAAAAAGAGAAGTTGATTATGAGGCTTTTTATAACTAGGAAGTATCAGTGACAGTGAATTATTTTCATTTCCACTCAATCTTCAGTTGACACTGAAATTCATATTTTATTCCTACTATACTTATAATGAATAAATTATTGAACACTGGACTGGGGACATGGTTCAGTAAAAGCTATCCATGCATTCTGAATCCCTGTGAAAACCTGAGAATGGAAATACATACCTACAACTTCAGCACTAAAGAAGGTGGAGAAAGAAGGATCCCAGAGGCTCACCTATCAGCCAGTCTAACCAAAAGAGGAGGCTAAGTGAAAGACCCTGTCTCAAAAATATGCCAGAGGGCCAAGAGAGTAGGACCTGCAGCATCTTTCTCTAGTCTTCACACTCACAAGCATACACCACACATACATACTACATGTACATACACACTAAAAAGTGTTTAAACACTAATCTTTAAAAGGGAATGAAATGTAAGAGTTGCCTATGTGGAGGGAAAAATAATCAGTGAAGTAAGCTAATTTCCTCATGTTATCCAGCTAGGGTGGGAGCAGAACTCAAAGCCAGGTTTATCTGCTCGTCCAAAGGTATATGAGTAACTCTTACAGAAATTTATCCCTGAAAAGTACAGTTTATTTCCCAATTTTCTACTGTCAGTGCTCCTTTGGAAAGAAAAAAATGAAGAGAAGACTCTCAGACTAATGTATACCTTTTTTCCCCAAAATGTATACCCAATGCAAATTAGCTAAGGGACATAATTTGTTACACAAATAAACAAACATTATTGGATTCCGTCTGTGACTACTGTAGTCATAATGGAAATCTAAAAAAAAACTGTAATGCTTCTAACCATAAAATGATAAGGCAAGAAAGTGGATGTAGATAACTACAGCAGCCCTAATTACATGTTTGTAAACTCACAGACAATGCTTTCACACAGATTTAGCTCCAGCTCCAATCACACACCTGAAGCAGTTCTCATTTTGCCCTTCCCTCTGCCACATGGGTTTGAGACCCCAGGCATGAGAAAATTCCACACTTACAAGAGTGTGTGTTGGGTGTGGAGAGGAGGGGAGAGAAAATGTACATTAAGTCGAAGGTAGCCAGAAAGTTAGTTAGGATCCGCTAGAGAGAGCACTAACTGATACCAAAGAATTCCATCAGCATTCCAGAAAGGCAAAATTAAGAGGACCACTGGGTCTGGGGGAGACAATCAACAGCTATTAAATTCGGCCAAATATTCCACTCAGGGAGGGGGAACCCTTGATTGGAACCGGGGATTCAGGGCGATATGCACCAGATCCCATACTCTTGGGCTCCCAAGAAAAGATGCACTATGCGAGCGACTGACGGGGAGGCTACTAAAAATAGAATCTAGGGAATCCAGAATGGTGTATATTTGTTAACCTATACTGATCTCACTCTCCGATGGAGATTATGTTTGTATTTTTCAGGATGCAGCGAGAGAGCTGTGGTCCATCTAACCCTACCAACCAACCGCAGGCAGAAAGCTGAGATCCTGGCATCAGATGAGCCACCACAGTCATATGGGGGAGGATCCATGTGGAACCCCACAGAGAATGATTGGATGAACAAGGGACCCACAGCCATAGCCATTCAATCAACAAAGGATAAGCCAGTGAGACAGAAACCAATGAATCTTGACACAAAAACCCCTAAGCTCACAACATTAAAGCAGCCTTAATACTCACCCACCATGACTCAGGGAACTGAGCGGAAGAGGGGGCGGAAAGATGGTGAGAGCCGTGGTGGGGGAGAATATCAGAGGCATGGCACCCCTCAGTAACAACACACTTGGGTCATGAGAACCCAGCTGAAGGCTGGGCTATCCATGGTCCCCTGCCACAAAGACTGATCCAGACGGCCCACGGAGGAGGATATCCAGCTGACTGGGGATGGGGAAGGGGGGCAACGGGGAATTGGGGATAACAACTCATGGTTGGCCCACTAAACAATGTAACTCATTATGGACAATAAAAAAAAAAACTCAAAAAAAGGTAGGGTATGGTGGTGCACAACTGTAATTTCCACACCAAGGATACTAAGGAAGAAGGATCAGGAGCTTGAGGGTAGCCTGGGCTATAAATCATTCTCCTGTCCAAAAAAAAAAACAATCAACAATAACAAAATATAATTAAACATTAATAGCAATCCAAAAAAATTAAGAGGATCAACGAATCCAATATCCTCATGTTTCATGGTTCAGAAAGGGCAAGTCATTTCACAGGGTCACTTGGAAACTTAGAATTCAATTCCCAGCTCCCTAGGCCAACCTTACATTTCATTGCTGCTAATTCCCATGGACTCTGGTAGCAAGCATTGTGCTCCAGAGACGGTCACCATCACCAAGGAGATAGTGGACCCAGGAACTAGCTGGGGCAAGCCAGCCCCATCTGCTGACTGACAACAGCAATCTATCTCTCCTCCACTGGCAGGGTGCAGAAGACAGCTGTGCCACCTGTTCTGTCTTCCTGTCCCCAACGCTGACGTCACTTGTGCTCCTGTCAGGGTCACTGTGACTAAACACCTTGCTGAACAAAAACAGCTTGAAATGTTCATTTGCCCTTATTTCTGAGGATCAGCTCATGGTTGCTTGGGAAGAACATCATGGTGGCAGGAGTATATGGGAGAAGAGACTCTTCAGCAGGTTTTGGGCAGAAATCAGAGACTGAGGAAGGGAACAAAGGAATAACCTCTGAGGGCACATGCCCAGTGACCTACCTCTTCCACTCCACCCCATCTTCTAAAGGTTCCAGAACATCCTAAAACAGACCCACCAGGTAGGAGCTAAGAACTAAAAACCTGATCCTAGAGGGGACAGGGATCAGATCCTCAGATGTGACAAAAGAGAGCAACCTGATGGCCAAGTCAACACCAGAGGAAAGAACCTTCTAGAAAGGAAACAGCAAAATGGAAAGTTATCAAAATCTCAACAAACAAACTCTGACTGTACAAAAACCATTGAAGTGTTCACTTTATTGTTCTTCTGAGAAAAGGCAGGTCTATTTAGTACATTGTACAGACTACAGCAGGCATAAAAAATGACAGAAGGATGTCTGCCCAGTTGTATACTTTAAATGGGCAAGTTTTATGGTATGGAAAGTTTATCTCAATAAACCTATTAACAAAAAGATAATTAAAAGCAAATTTAAGCAGTAAGTATCTTGAGATTTTCATAAACTTTCCTTAGGAAAACACAGGGAACACTTATGTGATGGCGTGACCAGGTCCTTCTCTCTTCCTTTTCCTGCATCCGTGCCTTACCCTGAAGAGGCTGAGGTCCATCACCACCATCTCAAGAAGGGCATCTGTGCGCAACAAATTCTTCTAAATTGAAACTCTCCTTCTTGGAAAGAGGCTGATAAGACTCAGGAAGCAATTCAGTGGAGGGGGGAGGGGATTGGGAGGATTGTAGGAGAGGATTATGATCATGGCACATTGTCTATATCTACCAAGGTTATTAGTAAAAAGTATTTTAGAATGAAGAAAGATAAAAAATTCATTAATAATTAAAAAAACAAGACTCGGGAAGTAAACACAATTTACAAGCGTCAGCAAGAGATCAATTCATAAGTCTCAGGAAGCTCTTGAAACACAAAATTCATAAGACCCCTCCCCAAGGTTATAGAAGCATTAACAATCGCTATTCTTCCCCTAGTCATGCAGGGAGTTCCAAAGATGCAGCTTTTCTGAGTGGGCACTGATGCTGGAGTGGACTTTGAAGTGTTGCAGTAGCCTTTGTATTATCCGTAGTCCTATGAGTAATCCCATTAAACTCACGTGTTCACTATCATAGACTTGGGTGGACCTGTTTCTTGCACATCTCTCATTGGTTCCCTATCTGAGGTGAACAGGCCTTTGTTCACATCTCCCCAAGCAAAGTTAAGAAAACACATGGCAGCCACGGGGGCGTAAGGTACATATGGCTCCCATCCCTCTATTTAGTCAACTTCTTTGTTGCTGGTACAGCTTGTGGCAAAGAAGATAATTGTTTTGGCTTATAGACACAAGGAGAAGCTCCCTGATGGCAGGGGAAATGATGGCATGAGCAAAAGCTGGACCTCACCTCCTGGCCAACATCAGATAGAAAAGAGTAGCAGGAGAGTGTGCCAAAACTGGCAAGGGGAAGCCCGCCCCTCAAACAACACATCTCCATCCAGGTTCCAATTCCAAAATTGCAATCAACTGGGGATCAAGAATTCAGAACAAATAGGTTTGTGGATGAAATCTGAATCAACTCATCACACCTTCCCAAACCAGTTACCATTTCCACAGAGGCCCCTATGCCTTAGTCTAAGTCCATGTGTCCCCGCTCACAGCCATATGTCCTGAGCTAGAGGAGAAGAATATGCACTTCAAAATGGGAGCTGTTAAGTGACATGTGAGTTGTTTAATTTCACTCCCAGAAACCTACATGCCACAATTAAGAGAGTGTGGTCTTAGATCAGCATTTGAAGTGCCTTAGCAGGCCAATAGGATAATGTTCCTGTTCTCTTGAACTAAGCATTAGAGGTAACAACTCTCCACTTCTTCTTACAGGCATTCATTTTCTGAAAGAGTGGGAAATGAGCAGAAAAGACATTTTTCAAAGAATTCTCCTCTTACTCTTTATCCACTTTTCTGGTATTCTGATGGCAGGAACCAACAAATGTGCAGAACATATATACATAATTTTAAGCCAATAAAACTTTTTTTAAAAAGCTAGATTTTAGATAACAGCAAAAAAATAAATAAAAAATAAGAATAAAGAAGACAGATGTTGAAATCTATTTTAAATAGAACTACATCTGGCCATCTGTCGAAAGACTTAACTTACAAGCAACATTTAACTTCCGATATCCCTATGTCCTGGGAAACCATGATGATTTATTTCTAAGTGGGCCACGTTCATGGAAGAACCATAACATGGCACAGGGTTAGACTCAAACAAAACAGTGCTATCCTCTTCAGCTTTCATGCCTTCCCTCTCTGTGCTGGGATAACATAGGGACATTTCTCTTCTCTGCATTTGCAGACCAGGTTCAAGTTGCCGAGACTTAAGGTTGATGACAAGGGAAAAGCAAATTATTTCAATGCAAGAAATAAGCAAATGGAAGCATCAAGCCAGCATAGCTCAACTCCATAAAACACGAATGTGGCCAAGGTTAGTGAGCCTCAGGGGGATGACTGAGGGGTGAGCTTAGCACAGAAAAATGCAGGCCCAAGCCTGAAGCATCTATAAAATCCACTGAAATAAAAAGCTTAGGTTTTCCTGTGCATACCAGGAAGAAAGGCAGCCTGACGGCCCCTGTCCATCAGTGATACTCACAGGCTCTGTTGGTTTGGGGAAAGCTTCTGTAAAGAAATGCCACCATATTTTCCATTGTTGGTTTTAACAATAAATGGGAGAGCAAGGGAATTCAAAACCCAAGATGAGATTTTAGCAAGGGAAAATGCACTAGCAATGGTCATTTAAATCACTTGGATGCAAACATTTATCTTTTTTTCCTGCTGTTTTTTCTGGCTGATTAAATCATAGGTTTCTATATATAAGTTTAAGAAAACTAATGACAAATTACAACTCATGTTACAACATATTATTATTACCAGGTCAATGAAAGCAGGGCAAAGTTGACCAATTGTTTCTGGGAATAGACAAGGCCAGATCTTACACATGACCAAGACAGAACAACTATACAACCCAAATGAATGTGGAAGCCTTGGGTGTACAATCCCAAGCACAAGCTTTACCTGAAGATATGCATCTTTCCTTTTGCACAAGGAAACCAGAACCAGGTTTGAAGCACGTGTTTAGTTTGTACAGTATAAAAAGAAAGTTAATTAGGAGAGGAGAAAATTACCAAAGAGTAGGTGGATAGAACATCCAAAAAGCATGTTGATGTTGCAGATTTTTACATTTCCTTGTTTCTCCCTATCTTTGCAGCAGGTTTCTAATGCTGATCTTCATAATGATATCTAAGTGTCTGTTGCTAGAACTGTATTTGTTTCTTGTCTAACATCTTGCACCTCTGGATGGTCAGAATTATGGGATATAGCATGCTTACAAGCACCAAGTAGCTGACTCTGTTTGATCCCTTTCATGAAAATGCATGACCAACCAAAACTTTCTTTGAAGCCATCCTGATAACCCAAACTCTCCTCCCACACACTCCACCTTAAATGTGAGAACATCTTTGGGATCTCCTTTGAAAGCCATATCAGATAGCTGATTCTCAAGCCTTGTTGAGCTTAGGTGATCATATAACTTAGTATCTAAATAAGGTGCCTAGAGCAAAAAAAAAAAAAAAAAAAAAAGGGCTATTCTAGTTCTTTGCCATTATAAAAAAAAAAAAAAAAAAAAAAAAAAAAACCCAGACCTGGTTAACTTAGGAACAATGGAAGTTGATTTGATTCACAATTCTGGAGGCTGAGAACATCAA
Source organism: Zapus hudsonius (assembly GCA_004024765.1). Taxonomy (NCBI): domain Eukaryota; kingdom Metazoa; phylum Chordata; class Mammalia; order Rodentia; family Dipodidae; genus Zapus; species Zapus hudsonius. The sequence continues at coordinate 16,691 of PVHP010023932.1, read as the reverse complement.
GGTCAAGGGGCCACATCTGATGAGGGTCTCTTGCTGCTTCATTACAGTGCCAAGAAACACATAGTGAGACAGCATGTGCCAAAGAGAGGGCTGAAGTTGCATTACAGAAAACCCATAAAATAGCTTTCATCCACTTTTGACAATAAAATGCCATCCAATCACCTCTTAAATTCTTCACCTCTTGATATTGTCACATTGGAGATTATATTTGCATGCATGAACTTTGAAGGAAATATTCCCTTTTCCAACCATAGTAAAAGTGTGAGGCAGGCTGGAACATACATTTATAGTTATTGAGGCAATAGCTTCATGGCACTGTAAAAATACATTCCCCATCTATTTCTCTGATTTCTCCATCAGAGTAGGGGTTTACAAAATTATTTTCTCTCTTGCTTTGTATGTTCAAGGTCCTGGGTTCCATCCCAAGCACAAGAAGAGGAGAAGGGAGGAGGAGAGGCAAGGAAGGGGAGATGAGGAGAATGGAGGGGAAAGAAAGGGACAAAAGAGATGGTGATGCTAGGCAGCAGCTGCCAGCAGTGTCTGCAGATATGTATTGTGACTCAGGACAAAGCATTCCCGCAAGATCTCTGTCCCAACAAGTGAAAGATGCTCAAAGTAAAAGGTCACTTTAGGCCAAGAAACATAAGAAATAGTTTCATCCACAGACAGAGTCTGAGTTAAGTCTTAAAAAGTGTTAAATCTTTGGAAGGCTGATGGAGTTCAGCCAGTGAGAGATCATCCATCAAATCTGACCCCACTGTCCTGAGCATGGTTGCAAAATCATTTACATCAAGATTCATGGAAAGATATTCAAGAGGAAAAAAAATGTCCTACACAAAATGAGCATGATGTCACTTCATTTACTTAGTTATCGGGAAACTCGGTTTTGAAAGATCAAAAAGATGTTATGTGGCAGAACAGGAAGAGCATATCCACAATAATTGCCTCTGGGAATGATAATAGGTCCAAAAAGGCTTTGAAGGTGATCTTATCTCAAACTGTTACAGATGCAGATGATATTGCAATCTACAAGAGGAGATCCAGTCTGCCTAGTGCCCCTTTGGAGTGGTGTGTGCTCTGCCTGATGCTGTGAACAGACAGGAGTGTCCACTCTACACTGATAATCTTCTTTGCTCTCCATTCCTGGCTTGTGAGTGGAGTCAGAAGAAAATGGTTTTCCCAGCACTAGGTGTAATTCATTTGCTGGATGCTCCCATTTCAATGTTGTCCCCAACACCTGATCTCCATGGGGTAAAATCAGCCAGAGAACCATGGTGATGTGTTTCTTTGTCCCCAAGTGTCCACACAAATAGCCCTTTAAAGGCCATTTTACATTTCCACTCTCAGGGGAAGGTTTTGTTGTTTTTTTTAACCACTCATGCTTTGGGGTATGTTTGATCAGTTAATCATTTTATACTTCTGAGTTCCTCTTCAACTATTTCTACATAATTTGCAGGATAGGAAAACCACCTGTGGCTCCCCAACATGGCTGCTATCTTTCCTCTCATAAACAATCTCAGCAGTAATCAGCAGAGTTTTGTGTTGCTAAAGCTTTTTGCCTCTATCTTTTGTTCTGCCAGTCACTGACCATTGCAGGATATCCTCTGCTGGCCTCTAGCCTGAGCATTTTCCTTCGTTCACCATAAGCTTATGATTCCAACATATGAATCTGGGCTTGGTATGATATACTCAGTAATGGCCTCAAAGGTCCTTCTCCATGGAACTTGTGTCACCTTATGGGACATGTGTAAATAGAATTGTGACAGAGGAGTGTAAAGGGGAGTGTAAAGGCAAAAAGAAAATTAACTCAGACAGAAAATGGGATGGTAATTGGATCAAGAAGGCAAAAAGCGGAGAGGTGTGACTAACTGCAAGTCAAGGAATGCTGGCAGTCACTCATTGCTCAAAGAGGAAGGGTGTGATTCACCTTAGCATCTCTAGGGAATTGGACCAATTACCTTCTTGTTGCTGGAATAAAATACCTGATAAAAATCATTTTAAGAGAATGGAGAGATTGCTCAGTGGTTAAAGGCACTTAATTCAAAGCCTGATGGCCTGAGTTCAATCCCTTTGTACCCATGTAAATAAAGCCAGATGCACAAAGTGCCTGAAATTTGTTTGGGATGGCATAAGGCTTTGGTACACCAATACTCAGTCTCTCTGTCTTTGTCTCTCTCTCTCAAATAAATAAAAAATATTTTTCTAAAAAATCATTTTGGGCTAGAGAGATGGCTCAGCAATTAAAGGTGCTTGCTTGCAATGTCTGACAACCTGACATTCAATTCCCCAGTAACCACGTAAAGACAGGTGTAAAAAGTGGTGCATGCATCTGGAGTTCTTTTGCTATAGCAGGAGGCCCTGGGGCACCCATTCTCTCTCTCTTTCTCTCTCTCAAAGTAGATAAATAACAAATATTTCTTTTAAAGTTTATTTTCAGAGAGGAAGGGCTTATTCCAGTTTACAGCTTCAGTTTACAGATCATCATGGCAGAGAAGACATTGCAGCAGGAGCTTGAGGCTGCTGGTCACATACAGCACAGTGAGAAGCAGAGAGCAATGAATATTGGCTCTCAGTCATCTCTCTTATATTGTCGAGGACCCAGCTGAATATTGATGCCTGTAGTTAGGATGTGTCCTTCCAACTAAGCTAACTAAATCAAGATAGTCCTTCATACATGACTCTAGGCCCATCATGTAGGGAGGGGATTGAATGGAAATGGAAGTTTGAAGCAGCTGGTCACATTCAGCACAGTAAGGAAGCAGAGAGGGATGAACACCAATGCTGAGCCAGGTTTCTACTTTAATACAGTTCAGAACCATGGCTTATGGAATGTTGCTGCCTGAGGTTAGGTGTACCTTCCCACCTCATTTACATAATCGAGATAATCCCTTGATTTTAGGTCCACTGAAAATCAATGTTAACCATCACAGGGAACAATGCCTTGCCAACATCGTGGTTTTGATTTTGAACTTCTGGTCTCCAGAACCATGAGAGAATGATGTTCTGTTATTTTAAGCTATTTCATGTGTTACATGTGATTTCATGTGATTTTAACACTGAATCAGATCTTCAGCACTCCAGCTTCCTCCAGGAGTTTAGCCAGGGCAGCTCAGAACACTAACCTCTATGGCAATACTAAGAATGATTTTAGCCACTCCCAGATTGGTCTGACCTATTGTGATTACATAAGAGGAAAGAAAATCCTCAGGGGATATAGAGGATATCTGATAATGATCAATGTCCACATTCCACTAAAGACTCTCAACACAATGAGCCCAGCACTGAGCCTACCTCTTCTTGTCTATGCAGAAAGACTTAGAATGTCTTCCCAGTGATTTATGGTCAGAAAGACTTTACCTATTTGAATTTGAGAAAGTTACTTCATTTTTCTAGACATCGACTTTATCATCTGCAAATAGAGCTCATACAATATCTATTGCATTTAAGAAAAGAAACTAGGACTAGAGAGGTGGCTCAGTGGTTAAGGCACTTGCCTCCAGTGCCTAAGGCCCCAGGTTCAATTCCCCAGGACCCATATGGGCCAGACCCACAAGGTGGTGGCCCTGGTTATCTTTCTCTCTCATTCTCTCTCTCTCTCTCTCTCTCTCTTTCTCTCTCTCTCTCTCTCTCTCTCTCTCTCTCTGCTTGAAAATGAATAAATAAAATATATAAAAAAAGAAACTAAATTCCTTTGGAAGTAAGTTATACAGAAATTCTTAAATAAATTTCTCTTTGCCAGGATAAAAATTGCTAATTTGCCAATCAATCCTTGTGACCCACCTGGGATTGTTGTCTCCGAATAGTGTATCAGAAAAAGATGGGGATTCGGTGAATCTCCTAATATAAAATAATTTAATTATAATCAACTCAATAAGTGCTGTTATTTTCAGTTTACACTATGAGTTTTCTCTAAAGGGAATTTTTTGGGGGTGTGTGTGTGTAGTATGTATATACATGTGTATGCAGATAGGTGCACCTTTGTAGAGGCCAGAGGATATCATATGTCTCTCTCTACCCCTCTTCCACCTTGAAGACAGGGTCTCACTAAAGCTGGAGCTGACCATATTTTAGTTAGATTTTCTGACCAGGGAGCCCCAGCCGTATCCTCCTATTTCTTTCCCGCTCAGTGTTAGGCTTATAGGTGTGCATGTCCATCTCCCACTTTTTACATAGGTTCTGGAGATCAAACTCAGGTCTTCATGCTTATATAACAAATGCTCTTACTTGAGGAGCCATCTCCCCAGCTCCTAACTAAAGGGATTTTTAAATCAAACATGGATATTATGTTTAAAGCTAACTTAAGCAATATAAATTATGGAAAAAATATGAATTATAAATATTTATGAACCCCCCCTAAGTAATAACCCATAAACAAGGAAAAAAACTGGCTACTACCACTCGTGCAATTAATAACCCCTTACCCCATGGACTGATCCAGTATGCCCACCATGGAGGGTGCCCCAGTGGGTTGGGGACAAAGAGGAGGGAAATGGGGAACCATCACAAGATTTGCTCATACAGTGTGTATTAGTCAGGGTTCTCTAGAGGGAACAGAGTTGATAGAATGGATTGTAGTAAAAGGGAATTTCTTAGGGTGGCTCACGACAGTCCAACAATAGCAGTCTGCAGGCCCACAGGAGAAGGAACCAGTAGCTTTTCAGTCCACGTGGCTGGAGGCCTCAGCAGTCCCAATCTGCTCTTCAAGTCCATGATGTGAGGCCAAGGAAAGGTAGGAAAGCAGGATGCGAGTGTAAGTCAGGAACAAGCACCAGCAGCCAACAAGCAGGGAGGCAAGGAGAGTGTTTCTTCCCCTTTATATAGCCTTAGGGTGGGGTCTTGCAGCCCTTCCCCAGACTTAATGGCTTCCTGAGTTTCTGGAATTTCCTTCCTGCCCTGCCCACACAGGAAAGGATGTTTACTTCCAGCTTCTTTGAGCTTCTTTGCATCCTGCCCCTTGCTTAGAGGCTGCCTTTCTGTGAACATCCTCAAAGACCCACCCAAGATAATTAAAAAGATCCAAGTTGACAACAAAACCTAACCATCACACAATGTATCTAATTATTGACAATAAAGATTTTTTTTAAAATAATGAGATAGTGAGAAATAAAAAATGCTCACATTTAGGTTGTAAATATGTAATGTTACAAAAATGCAAGGTTTTAAAACTAGACAGGGGAGAGAATTGTTGGATAGTTGAGAAATATGTATTATAAAAATAAGTTAATTTTCACACAGTGAATAAAAATTATGAAAAAAACTATTTTTGTAAATTCAAATAAGAATGTTACTGATTTTGAAATTTTAAGGAAATAAAGGCAAATTATACTTTTGTTTTTAATTTTTTTCTATCTGAACTTAACATTCCATGCAACTATAAATGCTCCATGCTTTATAATGGTATTTTATAGTTTTAAATATGCTTCAGAGCTTCTAACATTTTTAAAATATCATAAATGTGAACCATGCTGTTTTTAAAGAATTCTCTAAGTCTAAATTAAATTGGTTACTGTCCAAGAATTTTGCATTAGGAGATTCCAGGGGAAAATGGGCCATTAATCATATTTTTGCAGTTACTTGGAGTCTTCTACACATGCAGAAATAAAAAGCATTTGGTTGCCCACCAGAGCTAAATGGTACTACCCTGTTGATGAAAGCACTACAAGGCCACAGACACTGGACATGGAGAGATCACACTGGAACTTAGAAGGAAGCCCTCTTAGTGATGGAAAGTGCTAAGCAAGCTGCTAGGGAACAATGGTCACCAACCGTGTGAATACACAGAGGATTCTACAAGTTACAAATCAACCAGGCAGATAAAATGTACAGACCTGTGCAATAGTGGCATAGAGCCTTACAATGGCAATCGAACACTCTCTGATTGAAGAAGAGTCCTGTTTAAAGGTAGCAAACTCACCTCTCATACTGAGACCTAAGTTAGAATCCCATGGTTATTATGGTCATAGACTTCAGAGAGAATTGGCTGAACCTATCGAATGCTTCTTTATTAGCTGTGTCTGTCTCTTTTAATCCATGCTGCTCTCACTCTTGATTGGAGAATCTGTTTTCTTTTACAGATGGCAGCAAAACTGGAAAGAACCAAAATCTATCAGGACAACAAGAAAATATAGCCAACTGCATAGCATGAGATGATCCATCTTTAGCACTTCTGCCTTTGCCCAAGAGACATTATGGAAGAAGTATCAATTTAAACATGAGTGTGGCTCTCACTATTAACCTGACAACCTGTTTCAGGAAGCTAGCAATAGACACTGAGGATACTCAAAATTCATCAAAGCAAAATCCCAGAAGTTGCAGAGAGCTCAGCACAAAATTAGACATAACACACCCACCAAGACTCAGAAAACTTTGCAGAAGAGGGGTGGAAAGAATAGAGTTGAATTCCCCAGTAACCATGTAAGTCAGATGCACAGAGTGGTACATGCATCTGGAGATTTATTCATTTATTCATTCATTTATTTATTTTGTAGATGGAGGCCCTGGCATGCCCATTCTCATGTTCTCTCTCTATTTCTCTCTCTCTCTCTCCCTCTCTCTCTCTTTCTCTCTCTCTCTCTCTGTGAGAAAGAGAGAGTGTGTGTCTGTGTTTGCCTCTTTCTGTTTCTCTCTTTCTCTCAAATAAACAAAGTAAGAAAAAAAATTTTAAAAATAAGTAAAAAGTGCTTTGAAGACCACCTACACATACTCAGAATAGCCACTAGGGACCCAATGGAGAGAGGCAGGAAAAGGGTTCAGGACAGGTTTCCCTCTTAGTCCCTGATCAACAGAGTAGGACTTCTCTAGGCTTCTGGGTTCTGGATTGTAAAATGAGAGTGAATCTTTACAAGTTCCTTCATGCTCAACCATTCTCGAACAACACAGAGGTGAAGGAAAACAGGGGAGTGTAAGAGTTCACTTACAGAATTGGCAACTCTGAGGGCTGGTCTGTGAATGGCTCATGAGGCAATCTACTCTGCTATAAGAGGTTTTTCCCTGAATACTCTGCAGAAACCTAAAACAGAAGCCCCACACAAGTTTGCGTGTTGGGTTCCTCTAAGTTGATTTTTGTCAGTGCACTCATACATGGGAACTTGTCATTTCTCTTCATCTGTATGATTGTTTAGGGTATGTAATCACTCTGAAAGGACAGGAAGCACTCCTGGAAGAAGGTAGAGACATCTCAGCACTCACCTACAAGGCAAGAGAATAACAGACATAGCAATTCTGGCCTAAATCACACAGCTGATAACAAAAGAGAGTACAGAGGTGCAGAGAAGGTGAAGGTACAGTCATGTGGAACATGAGAATTAAATTCCAAACCTTATCCACAGAGGAGCTGGGAGCCTATAAGATGTGCCTGAGATAAGAGAAAAATGTAAACAGAGCCTCCACTAGGATGCTTTCCAGGCAGAAGAAAATATCCATAAGTCTTACAGAAATCTGATGCATTGGAAACTAGGAGGATGGATCTCCTCCAAACTCATCCTCACTTACATTCCTGAGCCAAAAAAAAAAGAAAAACTATGAAGTGGAAATGTTCATCTTCTCCCTCATAGGAACCGCTCCTGCTCTCCCTAGAGGTAGAATTTTAGGTTGGAATTATTATTCCAGTTGTACCTGGCATTGGCTCAGCCCCTTAGACTGGCTGTGCATCCTATTAAGAGAATCATTAGTGACTTAACATCTGGGAAGCACAACACATGGAAAACCTAAGGAGGCTGGATTTCCACCCCTGCTCTGCTATGGACCACCTATGCAACCTTGACAGCACAACCCACTCACTTCAGATTCAGTTTAATTATTAGAAAAATGAGGGAGACAACGGGAAATCTGTCACCTTGGTTTAGAGATGGCCAACTTACAGACTCCTACTTATATCATCAGGATCCAGACTCTGGTTCTAAGGGTGCCAACAGCCCTTTTTCTCCATGTAATATTGCTTCCCAATGAAGTGGGTACCAACAGCCAGCTTCCTCCTCATGAATAATACCAACTAATGACCATATAAAGGTCCAGCAAGTTGAAGATGTGCGGCAAATGTGACAATTGCTTTCATTTTTTTAAATGATTGTGTGATGTGGGTATGTGTTCATTTGTGTGGGTGTGTTTGTGTGTGCAGAGGCTATAGGTCAACATCATGTGTCCTTCTCAGTCACTCTGTGACTTCCTTTATGAGACAAGATCTCTCACTGTACCTGGAGCTCATTGATTCAGCTAGCCTATCTATCCAGTGAGCCCTAGTGATTCTGTTCTCTCTACCTCACAAGTGCTGGATTACAGGCATGCACCAGCATACCTGGCTTTTATGTGGGTGCTAGTAATGGATGATTTTGGAGTTCAGGATGGGTTCCCCAAGTTATGAACCCCAATATTGGGTCCTGTTCTATTTTTAAGAATTAATAAAAATAAAACTCAAGAAGGGTAAATTATGAAATATTATGTTTATTTAGGGAGAAACCACAAATTGTTGAGTTTATTTAAGGGAGATTGGAATCTAGGAAAAGTGTTAGAGGAGAGTCATAAACACATGGGAAATAGGAAACACGCTCTCATGTGGAAAAGGTTCATATAAGAGAAATTGAGGTTTTAAAGGAAAAACTGTAATACCATCACAAGCATGTGGTAGGTAGTTTATAAAGCTGCATTAAGCACAAGCACATAGAAGATAGAACTTAGATGTATATGTAACAAGATTTAGAAGAAACACAAAACACACATGGCCTTTGTCCTATGCTTCCCCATAGAAGAAAGTTAAAAGGGCAAACAGGGAGCTTAAGGAAGAAGAGCAGAGAGAAAATATCAAGGCAGAGACCCAGAAATTCAGATGAGAAATCTTAAGGCCGAAAGAGAGTTATACCCATGGCTACCTCGAGTTTAGAAAAGTTACACAGGTAACAGGACTAGAGATAGTGAAAGATCCATGTGGTAGATCTGGAGTGTAAGGGAAATACAAACCTGGTAGAGTCAGAGACTAGAGGAAAATTATACATGTAATTAAAATGAAAAGTTACCAGAAACTATAAAGTAGAGGTAAGCAGAAAAGTTCCCCCAGACTAAGAAACAGTATTGTGCTCTCCTCCCCACCCAGCCAGGCTGTATGGTGACACACACCTGAATCTCAGCCAGGCTGGGTCAGGTTAGGCCAGACTCACTTGTATCCCTGTGGCTAAAGCAAGGAGAGACAGGCAGACAGAATGACAGTGAGAAGGCTAGAGCCTTTATAGGATAGAAAAAGTATTCCTTCATATGATTCAGGTATGTAAGGGGAAGAACCAATTGTTTTGGAGATTTTTAGAGCAGATCCCAGATCCAGTTCACATAGACTATCTAGGTATTGTCCTACACTTTGGGCATCAGGGAGCACTGTAGATCAGTCTCCCTCAGACACAAGCTCCATTTCTGTCAAGAGTCCCATTCTTGTGCCAGGTAAGGTGGCATGTGGGGCGGCATCTTCTGGTTCTCTCTGGGTTTCAAGTTCTAACTGAAACTGCCTAAAATAAGCTAGCTTTCTCCTATTCTCATTCACTATGGACCTGAACTCTAGTCCTCATGTTTATATGCCAAACACTTTACCCACAAGCCATGTCTCCAGCCAGACAATAGCTGTTGTAATCAGCATTCTAGTTGCTTCAAAGAAAGAACCCAAGCAAAAGCAGCTTGTGGAGGAATGGGTTTATTAGGCTTACAGACTCCATGGGGAGACTCCATCCTGGCAGGGAAAATGATGGCATGAGCAGAAGGGTGGACATCACTTCCGCCACAGCACTGCAATCAGGACCAGGACTTGTCATTCTGGGCAGGTTTTAGATCAAATTATTGATTTTGATAGATGTAACAGGAGATTTATCTGCCCTGAGATTAGTTTTGGCAGGTGGTGGGGTCAAAAAATTTGTCCATTTCTTCCATATTCTCTAATTTTGTGAAATAGAGGTTTTGGAAATATGTTTTGTGATTCTTCCAATTTCATTGGTGTCCATTGTGCTCTCTCCTTTTTCATTTCTAATTTTTTTTATTTGGACCTTCCCTTTTTTCTATTTGTTTAGATTTGCCAGGGACTTATCCATCTTTTTTTATTTTTTTCAAAGAACCAGCTGTCTGTTTCATCAATTTTTTAAAATTGTTTTCTTCATTTCCATCTCATTGATCTCTGCTCTGATCTTAATTATTTCTTTTTGTCTTGGCTCCTAGGGTTGAATTGTTCTAAATTTTCCAAGGTCTTTAGCTGTTTAATTAGATTATTAATTTGAGATCTCTCTGTCCTTTTTATGAAGGCATTCATTCAGTGCTATAAATTTTCCCCTTATGACTGCCTTCATTGTGTCCCATAGGTTCTGGTATGATTTATTTTCATTTTTGTTTAATTTAAGAAAATTTTCAATTTACAATTTGATTTATTGAATGACCCATTCATTGTTTAATAGTGTATTGTTCAATCTCCAATAGTTGGTGTGATTTCTATTTTTTTCTTATGTTTATTTCCATCTAAAGTGCATTGTGATCCGATATGATGCAGGGTGCTACCTCAATCTTTCTGAATTTGTTGAAGCATGTTTTATGTCCTAATATGTGGTCTATTTTGGAGAAGATTCCATGAGCTGCTGAGAAGAAAGTGTATTAGGTAGAATTGGCGTGGAATGTTCTGTGTCTGTCAGTTGATGGTGTAATTGAGTTCTATTATTTTCCTGTTGATCTTCTGTTTGGATGATCTGTCTAAAATGATAGTGGCATATTAAAATCTCAAACTGTGATGGACTTGGAGTATATATTTGTTGTTCATTTCATTTTCCTCTGGGAACTCCATGACTCGCCGTGGAGGAGAGTTTTAGGCGGTGGTTCTGTTTTCCCCCAGGGATGCCATGAGTCACTATGGAGGAGTGCCCGGCTGCAGAACAGTAGCTGAGGGTCATAGCAGCCACAGCGTTTGGTCTGTGGCCAAACTGGAAGGAAGCAGGGCAGTTCCATAGAGCTGGGCATCTTAGCAGGGTGTAAGCCAGTGAAATACGAGAGAAAACTCTCAGGACCCAGGGGTTATGAGTGTGATGAGCAGATGTGTGTTGTCTATTGAATGTGGAGAGGCTATATTTATAGATAAAAGAAGCCAGAAGGACTAGGGGCAGGGGAAGGCAAGGGGATTGGTCAGGCAGGGTGGTGAGTGGGCATCCTGCGAGTGGATAGATGAGTGCAGATAACCAGTGAATGCCTAGTTTGCATAAGTTGAGGGGCTTGTTCAGCCCTGAGTGGCAGGAAATACGTGATTCAAGACATGGATTCGATGGTGATGGTTACAGAGAAGTTTGTCATCTGGGTCTGTCATCTATTGTTAGCCCTGCTGGGATGCGAATGCTGGATTCACTGTGCATTAGCACTGTGGCTTGCTTAGGGAGCCGGGAGTTTAAGGGTTAAGGGTGGAGGTGCCAAAACTCCTACTGGAGACAACCGGGAGGGGGGGTTCAGCTAGCCTCAACTTCCCTTAACCCTATGTCCTCCGTGCCCCATTTAGCAAAGTCCAACATATATTTTTAAATTTTCCATTCGTTTTTGCTTTATGAACTGTGGTGAACCTCTATTTGGTGCACTCATGTTTATGATGGTGATATTCTCTTATTGAATTGTTCCTGTGATGAGTAAGAAGTGTCCTTGGTTGTCCTTTGGAATTGATTTTGGTTTGAAGTCTATTTTGTCGAATATTAGTGTAACAACCCCTGCTTCTTTTTGATTTTATTAGCTTGGAATATCAACTTCCATCCTTTCACCCTGAGGAGATTCTTGTCTTTAGAGGTGAGGTGGGTTCCTTGGAGGCAGCAGATGGAAGGATCCATTTTTCCTGATCCATCCTGCTAGACTGTGTGTTTTTATGGGAGAGTTAAGACCATTAATATTCAAAGTTATAACTGTGAGGATTAATTCAATCCCTGCCATAATATAGGGTTTATGGGATTTGATGCCTCTCTTGTTATTTTGTCTCCTCTAGGATTGACTATTGTTTTTGACTTCTGGATAGCTCTTGGGATTGGTTGCTTGGCTCTTCTGTGTGGAATATTTCGTGGAGAATTCTCTGAAGGTTTGATTTAGTGTCCATGTAATTTGAGAGCTCCCTTTTATCTTGAAATATTTTCCTTTCTCCATCTATTATAAGGGATACTTTCACAGGGAACAATAGTTTGGGTTGAACACCACCGTGATTTATATTTTCAAGTATGCTACTCCAAGCTCTTCTTGCCTTCAAGGTTTCCATGGAGAAGTCTGTTGTAACTCTAATGGGTATGCCTTTATATGTGATTCATTGTGTTGCTCTTCCTACTTTTAGAACCCTCTCCTTGCTTTAAATGTTTAGGGTTTTAACTAAAATGTGTCTTGGAGAGTTTCTCCTTTGGTCCTGCCTATTTGGTGTTCCGTGTGCTTCTAGTATCTGGAGGGGATTCTGTTTTGTTAGATTGTGGAAATTGTCCTCAATACTTTTGTTGAGTATGTTCTCTATGCCTTTGGCTTGGGTTTCTTTCCCCTGTGGAATCCCCATGATCTGGAGGTTTGGTTGTTTAAGGGTGTCCTATCATATTTTGTTTGAAAACTTTTTTAGACTTATCCAAGTTTCCATTATCCCAATCTCTTTCTCTTTTTTTCTGCTTTGTCATCCACATCTGAGGTTCTATCTTCCAGGTCATTAAATTGGTAGTCAGGGATTCTAGAGATGTTTTAAATATCTCAATTTGATTATTGGTTTTCCAACAGAGCTTTTTTTCATGGTCTCCATGTCTTTGTTGAGTTGAATTTTCATTTCAAAGGTTGTCTTACTTAATGCTTCCTTGTACTCATTCTTGTATTTGATTATGTCTTTGTTTAGTCTAGCCAGCTGATTCTTTTTTAAAAAATATTTTATTTATTCATTTTTAAGCAGAGAGAGAGAGAGAGAGAGAGAGAGAGAGAGAGAGAGAGCGCACCAGGACCACCACCTTGTGCCTTGTGGGTCTGGCTTATGTGGGCACTGGAGAATTGAACCCGGGGTCTTAGGTACTGGAGGCAAGTGCCTTAACCTCTGAGCGATCTCTCCAGCCCCTAGCCAGCTGATTCTTGAGCTCCTCTGATTGCCAGTTTACCTTTAGGTCATTTTCCATTCTACCAAAAATCCATCTGGTGAAGCTTGTGAGCTGAGTCCGCACATTTTCACTTACATTGCAAATTTTTTGCTTCCATTTCCATTAATAATCTGGATACTGAATCTATGTGGAGATGTTCTGAACATTTTGTTTCCTCCTGGGCTTGCATCTGTGCTCTTTCTTTGATATTTTCATTGTAGACTTCCATTATTGGGCTAGTTGAACTTGGTGTGGAGCTCTCTGCCTGTGTGTTCTTCTTGTGTTGTGATCTTCCCATGTTCAGGGGAGAGATAGCTTTTACCCAGGCCCTCAGTAAAAGCAGGGACCTCACACGAGATTGTGGCAAAGACTGGTGAGGTTTGACTCATGCTTGGTTCCTCTGGTACCAGGAAGTGTGTGGGGTTTTAAAAACTTCAGCATCAGTAGCAGGCTGGGGGCTGGACTTTGATTACAACCTGGGGTCATTGGGCAGATTTGTGGGGTTCACAGGCTGGTGGGGAATGAAGGCACAGCTTCCTCCCCTGGCCTTGCCTAGGGCCATTGGTCTGAATGCACAAGGGTGGGTGGGAGGTTTGCACAGGTCTGAAACCTTGCCTCACCTTAGGTTAAGCAGTTAGTAGTCAGAGTCACGGGTGTACTGCCTGGAGAGGAGCAAAGCATCTGCTTGCTTACCTGGCCTGCAACTCAGGGTCAGTGGGCATTGGCATGGAGCCCACAGGCTGGTGGGGGACCAAGGCAAGGCTCCGTCACCTGGCCTTGCCTATTTTTTGGGTTCTTAATGCAAAAGGGTGGGTAGGAGGTTGGTGCAGGACCCAAACTTTGCCTCACCTAGGATGGAGTGGTTAGTAGGTGGAGCCACAGGTGCACAGGCTAGTTAGGAGCAAATTGGCTGCTTGCTTACCTGGCCTGCAACCCAGGGTCAGTGGGTGAAGCATGGGACACACAGGCTGGTAGGGAGTCAAGGCAAGGTTCCCTCACCTGGCCATTCATGGTCTGGGGTCTGAACATGCCAGGGTGGGTAGGAGTTTAATGCAGGCCTTAGTAGGCAAAGCTGTGGGTTGCAAGCTAGTGAGGAGCAAAGCAGCTGCTTGCTTGCCTGGCCTTCAACCTGAGGCCAATGGGAGCAGTTGTGGGGCCGATGGACTGGTGGGGGCCAAAGCAAATCTTCCTCTCCTGGCCTTGCCTAGGTTCTAGGGTCCACACAAGGCCAGACTTAAGTTTTAGAAAATAAAACTAAATATTTTTGGGGAAACATGTCAGTGGGTAAAGTGCTTGCCTTGCAGGCATGAGGACTTGAGTTCAATCCCCTGAACTCATGTGGAAAATTCCAGGTGTGTCAGAGTGACCTGTAATCCCAACACTTGGGAGGCATAGAATCCTGGGAGCCTATTTGCTAGCCAGCCTAGCTTAACTGGTGAGTTCCATGTCAATGAGAATATTTCTGAAAGTGAAACCCAAAGTTGTCCTCTGGCCTCCACACATGTATGCCCACATAATGTATGCCCACACACATTTACAAATTCACATGTACACAGAAATACCACATGCATGCCCACACAAAGAAAGAAATTAGTCTAAGTACACAAATTGCATATATTATTAAGAATATCAGTGTGTCACTAAACACCCTTGGTTCAAGTCCCTAAAGAAGTGTTCCTGTCTTAGGTTTCAAATTTCACTCAAAATTCCCCCAATAAAGATTTAATCCTATGACTAAAAGCAAAAATCCTTTAACTAGAGGAAGACTCCAACACCCCCAGAAAAATCAAAGATTGCCTCCTTTGCTTCCCCAGAGGCCACCCTGGCAAGCTGCTGGGAATTGTCCTTCTCTCAAGCCTCTGTGAATGACTATGTGCAAGAATCCCAGGGTCTTCCAAGAGCATACATAGGAGAATGAGGGGCTACCGGGACAGCAAATGGGGGATGGTTGACAGATGTGTAGCCCCAAGCTCATTGCTCAAAGGAATTTTATATCCAGCAAGTGGGTATTTCTGACAAAGTTAAGGCTCTCCTATATCAGAAATTGTTCTTGGAGATAAGGTAGCATGTGCCATGGTGCTAGTCTATGTTGGCATGCTGTCTTCAAGGTCCATTAGGCCTGAATGATTTACTGAGCAGCTATTTCCCAGAGTAAAGGGTGCTCCTGTGACCTACAGGGATGTAGGTGAGCAAAGGGGAACATCTATCTAGGAAGAAGAGCTCTCATATTCTGGATGTTCCTGTTTTCCTTTCTGGTTTTTTTTTTTTTATCTTTGTGCTTGTTCTGGGTTTCGTTTTACTTTCCTCTGTCCCACTTCACTTGCCCGACACTTGCTCTATGTGCTTTGTTCAGTCTGTCTTTTTCTTGATACACAGGATGGCTTCCCTGTTGTGTCTTCTCAAGGATGAGTTGCAGAGTAACAATGAGAGCAGAAGAACATTGATACAAACACAGAAGATGGCCACACCAGCTCTAGTAATCACCCTGCTGATGCATCCTCAATGATAGGAACATTCACAGACGACATGCCATCATTTATAAACACAGGAGGAGCCAGTCTGAAGTCCTTAGATTGCCTTTGTGTATCGAAGTAGCTTTTATATGCCATGCAGAAATCACAGTCCAAAGGGGCAAGAAAAGGGAGGAGACCAGAACAAACTCCCGTAAAACAGAAAGCACATAGGCTGAGGTAAATGGACTTTTTCTATTTGGGTATAAATACACATGTTTGATCCAGGTGTCCCCCACAAACTAATGTGTTCTGAATGCTTGATCCCCAGCTGATGGCAATTTTCAAATCAAGTTGGACATGTGTTTTGGGAGGTGGGCTTATGAGAGTTATAGCCAGCCTCCTCTTGCCAGTGTTTGGCGCATCTTCCTGCCGCTGTTTGTTTGCACAATGCTGTAGCTGAGATTATATCCAACCTCTGCTCATGCCATCATTTTTCCTGACAACATGGAGCTTCCCCTCCATAAGCCAAAAGTCCATAAGCCAAAACAAACCCATTCCTCTCATCAGCTGCCTTTGGTTGGGTTCTTTGTCTCAGCAATGAGAAAGCTAAATACAATAGTTTTAGTACAAGAGAGTGGGATCTATTATTGCTTCTGTAATTCCAACTCAGTAGTTTTGGCCTTTTAGAAGTGATTTGCAGAAGGAATGTTGAAGGATTTGAAACCTCAGCCTAAGAGAG
The DNA here is from genome assembly GCA_004024765.1 of Zapus hudsonius. Taxonomy (NCBI): domain Eukaryota; kingdom Metazoa; phylum Chordata; class Mammalia; order Rodentia; family Dipodidae; genus Zapus; species Zapus hudsonius. Next base: position 429 of record PVHP010023932.1, on the reverse strand, counting down.
GCCTTGAAGTGCTGTAAGTATGGCTTGATGGACTATCCTGGTTAAAATTGAAAGACCTGAATGCAGGGAGAATTATGGATTGTGAGGTTTGGCTTTCAAGGGTGAGAAAGAACTTTGTCAGGGCTGGTCAAGAAGCAGTGTGTGTGAGAGAGACTTGTTGTATTCTGCCTGCCTGTGTCCTAAGAAGTTGTGCAGAGTTGCTTTGCATGGAAATAAACTGGTATAAGCAGATGGAGATGGCACAGAAAGAAATGAAATATTTGGGCCAAAATTGCTGTCCGTTCAGCTGCAATTGTTTGAGAGATTACAATCATTAGGTGAGATGATCTACATTGAGACACCAGGAAGACTGTGAACTCTTTGAAGTAAGGGGCCTGAATGATTTGTTCCCCCATAGTTTAACAAATTGGTGGCCCATCTGTTACTTTA
>PVHP010023931.1:0-26935 GCA_004024765.1 Zapus hudsonius | reverse complement strand
CAAACAGAACTCCAGGGATGGAGGAACCAGATGGATTTCATCCTATGTGAAGTGAGCAGACAGAGTTGAAAATCCAAGGAGACTTGAGGCAGCTAGAGTTCGTAGGACAGAGTAAAAGGGAGAGAGCCACAAATGAGGCATTCTATGCAGGATGCCCCTCCAGTATTCTGTAAACCTGGGCCAGTGTGTCTATGAAAGGGTCAGAGGGATTAATAGCCAGAGCTCTTGGGAGATGGCTGAAATGATGCTGGTTCCAACCATGTAGACTGTAAGCTCTCAGAACTGAAAAGGCACTGACTGACTAGGATTGGTCTCAGCCCTCAGCAATGAGCTTTGACAGTTATCTGCAGTAATGCCTCCTTACAGAAATCTTTAAAGTAGGGCCCAATGGGACAAAGCTGTTTTCAGGTAATCAATAATACTTACAAGAATGAACAATTATCAGCAGCTAGATGATAAAATTCTAAGTTTAGTACACAATTCGAACTATCAAGTATTAAAAGAAGAAGGAGAATATGACCTACTATTAGGAGAAAAATTCATATATGGAAGCTTATCATGAACTGATACAGGTTTGAATCATCACACATGAATGTAAGAGCAGTTATTGGAGCTAATTCCTTATTTTTCAAAGAGGTGAAGAGGCATAAAATGAATAGGATTATCAAATCAGGCATTAAAAGATATGTCTTAGAGATGATAAAGATATTAAGAACAGGAAATGGCAAACATTATTTGAAAATTTTGAAAACTTCAACAAAACAAGCTTCTAGGGAAAAAAACTATTATTACAAAATCTCAATTTAAAAGTATAAAATCTTTACCTAACACGCTAATAGGGATTCAATGTGCAGACACTGCACAAGATTAGCTGTTTTTAATACATCTGTGTAACTGTGAGAAATGCATTAAAAATCTATTTATCTTAAAATTTCTATATCTTGGACGAGTTATTTGAAATTTGATTTTCTCATTATGATATGGAATAGTTAATAGTACCTACCTTATCAAGTTGGTCTGGAAAGTTAAATGAGTCTACATAGGTTCAGTATTTAATCCGCTGTCTAGAACACAGTAAAATATGCATAATGGTTAAGTCTTGAATATTATTACTAAAGGTAGTAATCATAAAATTCTACTTTGGGGTACAAAACAATGAAATCCTCATACTTGAAAATATAATATAGACCAGACAAAGTAAGACTAAGGTACATGTGTGCAACCTGATTCCAGAAGAATTTAAAGTTAAAAGATGGAAAGTAATGGCAAGTTTCTTTCACATGTGTGTGTGTGTTATAGAGACCAAAGATGGAAAGAAAAGACATAGGAGTACTTATCTCTGGACTTCAAAGGGAAATGGCAAAAGAAAATTTAGCTACATCTCTAAAATTTGGCTTCTTATAAAATAATTTGTAGCATACCTAAAAAATATAATGTATTGAAACTTGGTAGAAGATAGATATATGTAAGATTTTATTGTCACCTACATGTTTTAAATATTTTACAATAAATTTTTGGAATGTCATGTTCAGAAGAAACACTTCAATATTAAAATCAGAAGGGGTCAGAAATTATAGTAAAATTTAATGAGGGGAAACCAATATCTAAACATTTCTTAATAAAATTTTTGGAATTAATCGTAAATAATATCAGTTTCCTTCAAGCAGAAAAAAAGAAACTACCTGCCAAAGAAGACAAATTTCACAGAACCATAAACTTATCTTTAGCAAGTAGCAAATGTCATTGGACAAAGTTGGTAATTGCATGTCAAAGTGACAGAATTTAGGAATTCCAGAACTCAAGGATTAAACTTATCATCAATTCTTCCTGAAGTATGTAATCAGATTATATTTTAACTGTCTATGACATCAGTCCAAATACAACCAGTAAGTTGCCATATAAAAGAATAGAAGAGGAACAGTACCACTCACAAATATAAAGTTTAATCCAAATTATTGTGAATAAAAATACAATGTCAATAAAAATTTGACAAGCAGAGTTATACTCCAAAAAATGTAGTAATATAGCTTCAAACTCATAGTTTTACTCAACAAAAGCTATAAACATAGAAAGAAAAAAGAAGTATGTCTGAAATTTCTCCTTTAACAGAGAGAAACAAAATGCAGTATTTGGAATAATTATTTAGCTTTTGTATTTTTTTAATATTTTATTTATTCATTTTCAAGCACACACACAGAGAGAGAGAGAGAGAGAGAGAGAGAGAGAGAGAGCATCAGGGCCACCACCTTGTGGGTCTGGCTTATGTGGGTACTGGGGAATTGAACCTGGGGCCTTAGGCACTGGAAGCAAGTGCCTTAACCACTGAGCCATCTTTCCAGCCCCACGCTTTTGTATTTTTAATGCTACATGTATAGATGATTTCCAAATAAAGCAAGAAGATAAAATTTCACCTCTGTTATGTAAGGAACTTGGACAACCTATAATGAATCTCTCCAGAGTAGAACCATGTGTGTGTGTGTGTGTGTGTGTGTGTGTGTGAGAGAGAGAGAGAGAGAGAGAGAGAGAGAGAGACAGAGAGAGACAGAGAGAGACTAATTTTTATGATAAAGAATTGACTTATATGGTCCTCAAGGTAAGAAGTCTCATGATCTGCTGTACAAGTTGATCAGCAGGGACCCAGGACAGCTGAAGATGCACCTGGACCCTGAAGGCCAGAAGGTTGGTAGAACAGGAAGATCTGATGCTTTAATGCCAATGAGAACCTTAGTCCCTGGTTATGGCAGTCATGCAGGAGGCATTCTCACACGTAAGAAAGGTTGGCCTCTTTATTCTACCCAAGTGTGCGGCTGATTGCACTGCATCACTTGCTTATCAAAGGCCATCAGATTGGTTCACTTTGCTGATTCAAATCTGAGTTGCATCTAAAGCTCCCCTCACAGTGACAGTAGAATAATGTTTGACAAAATTCTGTGCACCCAGCTACCTAGTTATCATTACACTATAGTCTGTGTCATCATTACTCCTTCCTCACAACAAGGAAAAAAATGGACAAACTGAGGTCATATCCATCAGAGAACCAGGTTTGTAGGGGAAAAGAGTGAATTCTTTGAATTCTAGGAAGATGAGTAATCCTAGAAACCGAAGGTCTGTTTAATGGAATGAGAAGCCATTGGAGTTATAAACTGGGAGGAATACTTACATTGTAATGCTGATAATTTCCAGGAGTTCAGTGGTCTCAACTGACAGTAAGACACGTTAGGAGGCCATAGTATTAGGGGGTCCTCATTTCCCTGAGCTTTACTTTCTGAAAACACCAGAATCAAAACCAACCAGGATTGTTAGTCACTCTAAAAGAAAGAATAAGCACCAGGCAGTATAAGCAGAGACAGAAATTCTAAGAAATAAACCAAAGAAATACCAGATACAAAACACCATACTGACATGAAGAATGCCTTGGAGATAATCTCTGATAGGCTAGCAGGCTGAAAAAGAGTGATTGACTTGAAAATAAGTCAATAGAAATTTCTAAAACTAAAAGGAAACAAGAAAGAATGAAAAAGTAGAACACAAAATTCTTTGAGACAACTTAAATACTGTAACATTATAGCAAAGATGAAACTGACAGAAGCAATAGACACATTTACTAATACAGTTAGATACCACAGTACCCTCTTTCAGGAACTGTCAAGTCACATAGGGAGGAAACTAATGAGGATACAGTTAGTTTGAAAAACACTATCAATCAAATTGAACTAATTAACAAATTCAGTATGCTCTATTTAAAATCAAGCCAGGTGTGGTGGCACATCCTGTGAGCTCTGCACTTGAGAGGCAGAGGTAGGAGATTATCAGAAATTCAAGGCTAGCCTGAAATACAATGGAAATTATTGGCAGTCAGACCTTCATAGTAAGATTATCTCCAAGCAAATCACAACAACAACAACAAAAATACACCTTCTTCTCGAGTTCTCATAAAGTATTCTCCAAGACAGACTAAATTCTGGGCCACAGAACATACCTGAACAAATTTAAAAGACAGAACTCAGACAAACGCTACCAGTTCACAGTAGAATTACACTAGAAATCAGAAACAGAACAACCATAAATATCCTCATATACCTGGAAAATAAAGAGCACAGTGAAACAAACAAGTGGATCAGTGAGATCTCAAAACTGATTTCCAATTATTTGAACTATTGAAATACGACTCATCCAAATTTGCAGGATGAAGTATAAACAGAACTTAAAGGCAAATTACAGCAAGGGATGTGTACATTAGAGAAGAAGAATGCTCTAATACCAACAACCTAAATTCCCCATATTAAAAAAAAACTAGAAGAGGGCTGGAGAGATGACTCAATGGTTAACGCACTTGCCTCCAGTGCCGAAGGCTGCTGGTTCAATTCCCCAGGACCCACATAAGACAGACCCACAAGGTGGTGGCCCTGGTGGGCTCTCTCTCTCTCTCTCTCTCTCTCTCTCTCTCTCTCTCTCTCTCTCCTCTCTCCTCTCTCTCTCCTCTCTCTCTTCTCTCTCTCTCTAACTCTCTGCTTGAAAATGAATAGATAAAATATTTAAAAAAATAAAAAACTAGAAGAAAAAGCAAGAGATATTTCATCACAAAGCTATTAGGAAAAACAAAACTAGAGCAGCTGAAGTGAAATTGAAAATAAAAAACTAATAGATAAATTTAATGAAACCCCAAAACTAGTGCTCTTAGACAATAAATTAGATTGATAAACTATGAGCTAAACTACCAGAGGAGAAAATAAAGAAGAGAAATAATTAGGAATGAAAGATGAATAATTACTTCAGAGTCCATTAAGAGGACAGTAAACTATGATAAACGGATATCCAATCAGAGAGCAGGTGATTACCCAAATAACATACATACCACTATTGCACCTGCCAGTACATCTTGCCTGGCTGGTTGATTTTACAAATTGCAGGATGTATTGCTTCTTCACACTAGCAGTGACTTTTAGCTCCCAGAAGTTTGCATGCTGATTCCCCACTACAGAAGCTAGCCTGTAGGGAGCTGGTTTCAATCTCAGCTCCAAACCTATGGCCACAGCCTATGGTATCTTCAGAAATAGGGTAGATGAACAGCAAATTCTCAGAGTCACAAACTACCAAGATACACAAGGGGAAAGATAAATCTGCATAATCACTTTCAAAGGAAAGCACCTTGCCCATGCTAATTCACTGGCAAGTTATACTAAACATTTAAGAATTTAGACGAATTCTCCACACGTTTTCCCAAAGATAGAGACAGAGAAAATACCCCCTACTTATCCTTTGAGGTTAGAATCACCCTTATAGAAATACCAGAAAAAGCATTACAAAAGAGGGAAATTACAAACCAAATCACAAATAAATAAAAAGAGAACCATCCCAACAAGATATAGATTCCAAAATGTATGGAAAGAAAGAATTGTAGACTGCAAAAACAAATTTAAAAAAATAAATAAAAACCATAACGTATTCAAAGTTTACAAGGCTGCTTCAACTGTGAACATCAATCAATGTAATTTACCACAGCAGATTAAGGGAGAAAATGCAAATGTTCAAAACAATTTATTTAGAAAAGGCATTTGATAAAATTCATTATGGGTTTATGACAAAAAATTCTCATTATGGTAAGAAAAATAATCACAATAGCATTAAGCTAAGAATCCATTTGACAGAAAGCAACTAATGGTTCTGAGCTTTTAGGATGCATTCCCATGAAGATCAGCACTTAGGCCAGGATATTCCTGCTCACCATATCCTATTGTCCAGTTTTGCCTGAATAATAAGACAAGAAACAGAAATTTAAAAAATACAGAGTTAGAAGGAAAACATAAAGCTATCTTTTTCACAGATTGTTTACATTTATCTGCGTAGAAAATGCACACTCAAAACCAAAACCTCCTGCAAAGTCTGAGTCAGTGGTAAAGCATATGCTTGGCAAACGTGAATCCCTGGGTTGGATTCCAGAACCACTGAAAATAAAATCAACAACTCATAAGCATTTATAACATGACACTTAACTTCTGTGGACTTTCTCCCAAAACATATTACCTCAACCTAACTATGAGAAAAACATTGAGAAAATTCCAATTAAGGCGCATTCTACAAAATCCCAGTACTTTTCAAAACTTTCAATGTCATCAAAAACAATGAAAATATCAGCAAAACTGCTACAGCCAAGAGGAGTCTATTGAAATATAATTTAAGACTATAGTGTGATTTTCTGAGTAGAATCCTTTAACAGAAAAGACATTAGGAAAAAAAAAACTGAAGAAGTCTGAATCTTCAAGTAGTAGAGGTTTTTCTTTTTTAATTTAGTACCAGTGAGTAAATAGTATTCATGCATTGAACAAATGCAGCATATTAAAATAAGGCAAAAATAGGGGAATCTAGGTACATGATAATAGGAAACTATACCCTTGGAAATAATTCATGAATTCAAAAACAAAATTAGAAGCTTACCACAAGGACTAATACAGACAGCCCACGGAGGAGAATATCCAACTGATCAGGGATGGGGAGGGGAGGGGAATTCGGGAATTCGGGATAACAACTCATGGTTTGCCCACTAAATAATGTAACTCATTATGGACAATAAATATATATTTAAAAATAAATATATATATATAAGCACTTATTTTCTCTCAATAATATGAGAGCTTTTGTGTTGCTTTTAAAAATCTAGCAACATACAATCTTGGTAAGAAACAATTTGCATGTAGAAATATGAAACAACACTATATTGTAATTCTCTCAGCATATTTTTCTCAGAGTAATACATGTTTGTACTATGAAAAACCTTGTACAAGGATGTTCATTTCATATAAGTTTCATTCATGCTAATCATCAGGTAAAACAATCAAGTGTAATTGAGCAGAATGAATAAAGCACATGTGACACCTTCATATGACAAAGACAGCTTATCATAGAAAGTGGTGAACCACTTCTGTCCTCAGTGATGTGATTGAAGGTCAAGAGAAAGACAAAAATCATATGTTCTATCTCATATGTGGATCCTGACTTTCATGTCTGAATGTATTTAAATGAGGAGATGTGAGACCTAAGAAGGCTGTAATTTGAGATAAGGAATAAGAGAAAGAACAAGAGGTGAGGAGAAGTGGGGGAAGGGATAGGGGTCCAGCAAGGAAGGCCCCCCGCGGGGTGGGGACAGGGAGGAAGGAAATGGGGATACCACCATAAGACTTGCTCATGCAATGTATCTAATTATTTACAATGAATATGGAAAAAAGAAGTAGGTGAAGGGTAAAGGAAGCATGAGATATGAAGCAAAAAGGAAGCTAAATTGGAGGGGGAAGGGAGAAGGGAAATGGTGGAAAAGTGGGGAAAGGAAGGAAAAATTGTTTGAAAACACTATAATGAAATCCAATTCTTTATGTGCTAATAAAACATAAGTTAAAAAGATGTTGAGAAACTTAGAAGTCAGAAACAAAAAAAAAGCACACAACATATGATTATGATGAATTCTAGAACAGACAAAAGGGTTTTAGAGTGAAATAATCCAGTGGAGTTTTGTCTCCAGCAAGGCAGGAGTGAACTTGTAAGACCCTCAAGGAAAATGGCTTGCTGATAGAAATCTTCTGTGTCTCAATAGAAGTTCATAGGCATCAGAGTTACATATTTGCATCTGTCAAAATTCACTGACTAGTGCCTGAGAAGATAGCTCAGCACTTAAAGGTGCATGCTTACAAAGTCAGCTGGCCTTGGTTCAATTCCCAGTCACCAATGTGAGCCAGATCCAAACTGCAGTGGGAGCTCCTTTCTTTGCAATGACAAGAGGCCCTGTGTGTCCTTATTGCTCTCTCTCTCTCTCTCTCTCTCTCTCTCTCTCTCTCTCTTGCACACACACACGCACACACACACCTGCACACACAAACACACACACACACAAATGAATAAATATATGGGGGGGGGTGAGGTAGGGTTTCGCTGTAGCCCAGGCTGGCCTAGAATTCACTGTGTAGTCTCAGGATGGCCTCAAACTCACAGCGATCCTCCAACCTCTGCCTCCTGAGTGCCAGGATTAAAGGTGTGTGCCACCAAGCCAGGCTCTCTTTTTAAAAGAAGTTCACTGGTTTTTATTTTGAGATTTACACATTTCATCAGTATAAATGTCACCAGTCAAAGAAACTATAAATGAGCAAAAGGCAGTACCAAGGTATTTAGCCCTGCCTTGCTCTTGTAAAAACTACCTTCAACTTATATTTGATTGTCTCATTAATGTCCTACTCCCTCCCAAACGTTTAAAGATAATTTGCAGGAAGTTTCAGATCAGATAAACACTTTAAAATTCAAAAACCAGGATTTTTTTTTAGTGTTTACTATAAACCAGCACCATGATCAAAACCCTAAGAAATAAGAAGTACCATCCCATTTAACAGACAAGTAAATTCAAGCTCAGAAAGAAAGAACAAAGCTAAAATTCCCACTGTTGGAGCCTGTTCCAAGCAGGTGGGGACAGGTGGGGAAGGAGGCCAATGGCAAGAAAACTGAGCAATGAATCCAGCTTTGAGTTTTAGAAAACCAGGGCAAAGGGACAATAAAATAAGCTGTACCACCTCTATTGCTGGTGTAAAGAATCATCCAAGTTTACCCAGAAAGCCAGGTATTTTTCTGAGACAACATTCTAAGAATAATGTAGAATGTAACTGATGGGTCACTAGGTAAGAGCTATGGAACAATATCCTAGCAAAGAATAAGCAGACAGCAGCTTTGCAGAACACAGACATAATGTTGATCTCCATTGCACCCCAGTGTTCAAAAACTGAGGATCTGTAGCTCCTTCCCTGCCTGGTTACTGATCCAACACCAGAGACCATCTTCCTAGGAGTTTGGTTCTCTCACACCCTGTTTCATTTATTATAGCCTGAATTAGCCTATTAGTAATCATGGTAATTGAACTATTTGTTGTGAGTTCAATCAGATCTGCTATTGAGGAAAATAAACATCTTGGTTTATCCATGGCATGTGTTCTCAAGAAACGCTTCCCTTCACACCCAGCTGTAAATCTGAATAAAATAGAGAAGAGAAATTTCCATAGACAAATGTTTTGGCTAACTGTCTCCTTTGGCATTTCAACTGAAATCTTCTTTTTGAAAAATATAGCTGCCATTTGAACCAATATTTCTTTGGTTTATTTCACTTCTAATTAGTGGTTCAGCTTTGTGTTGGCATTTCTAATGGAGCAGCTGCCATGAAATCATTGGGCCAAATGCTACCTCCTTCAATTGCTTCCATGCCATTTTCACACATGTACACGAATACCATGGGGCAAAAGCTGCCCCAGACTATCTCCTGATCTACTCCTGAATGCTTCTGTGAGTCAGCCAGGATGGCCATAAAAATGAGGAACAAGTTTTCTGAAGAACAAGATCTGTTTATGTCTCCATGGAAGAGTCTTTCTTACAAGCAATCAAGTGACTACGGCTAGAGAGAGAAAGTATTCTTTCTCTCTCTTACAATCATTGGGAATATATATTTCACAGTAAAAGTGGTGATAGTTCAAGGAAATTTGAAGATTCCCTTTGGGAACATACAATAACTTTATTGAGTATTCATCTTTAGGTAGGGGCTCTGCATTGTGCCAGCTCGAGGTGCTAACCAAAATAGCAGTTTTTATTTATCCATACTCATTGCCATAATCGGCCACAGGCCACTGGGATGAATCTCCAAACCAAGCACAGTTATGGAAGAAAGGATTTACTGAAGCTACAGATCCAGGCAAAGTTCCATAACAGAGAAAGAGGCTGGCTCCCTTTCACAGGTCCAAGCAGAGAAACACATCACCAGCACCACAGAACAGTAAAACAGGCAGGGAGGTGGAGAGAGAATATTTTCTCCCCCTTTATATAGCCTTAGGGCAAGATCTTACAACCCTATTCCAAACTTGTTGGCTTCCTAAGTCTCTGGAATTTCCTTCCTGCACTGTTCTCCCAGGAAGGGATGGTAATTCTAGCTTCCCTTAGCTTCCTTACATCCTGCTCTCTACTGAGAGGCTGCCTTCCTGAGAACATCCTTAGAGACCCACCCAAGATACTTAAAACGATCAAGTTGACAACAAAAACTAACCATCACACACATGGATGCTAGAAATACATGCATCGAAGTGATTGGATTTGCACAAAGAGAAAAGGAAAGCATGTAGTTAGCCTCAAGGACCTGTGCATGGTTTTATCTCTCAGGTACTTTTTTGCTGATTATTGCAGGTTTGAAGTCAATTTGTAGAGGATGAGTTAGTGACTGAGGAATACTTCTCTACTGGGGTGAAAAGGTTGTACTTTTGCCTCTTAAGGTTTGATGTTGCATGAACACTTACAGTGGACAACCTTACTCTACAGGACATTGTCCAATAAGAGCATGAGCCACATTTAGCATAACTAATTAAAAGGTAGAAACTCTGTTGCTCTATCCACATTCCAACACATTCATGGCAGAGAACAGAGCATCTCCATCAGCATGAAGAACCCTTTTTCTCTACCTGTGTGAACAAGGCCACTAAAACAAGAGATCACAATCTGAGGGTGTTGACTCTAACATGCTTCCAGCATAGAATATGACTTTGGTACATGATAGGAGTATTAGATCTGACTGGGAAATCTTTATGTTCAGTTGAGTGGTATGGCTGGGCTTCTACCTGCCACAATATCAACATGACAATTTGCATCAGCAGGTGATAAAGCACACTGGGTACCTGAATCTTGACTCCAAGAAGCTTTCAACTCAAGGCATCTCTCTACTCCTTCCTTTTGATGCTTCCCCTTCTGTCTAGGTAACTCTCTTCATCACCCTTCTTTCTTTGGTTGTCTTTCCACTTTCTTTTTCATTATGGAGAGAACTTGGTACTCACTTTAAGCCAATAAATAATTGACTCAATATGAGAAAACTTGTTGCCTGGTGTGATGGTAAAATTTTGTTGTCAACTTGACCTGTTAGCTATCAAAAGAAGTCATATTAGCTAGAAACATACATCCTTCCTTGGAGGGCAGTGCAGGAAGAAAATTCCAGAGACCCAGGAAATCAACAAGTCTGGGAAAGGGTTACCTTGCCTTAAGGCTGTATAAAGGGGAAGGAAATCTCTCTCCACCTCCCAGCCTGTTTGTTTGTGTGTGTGTGTGTGTGGTGTGCTGGTGATGGTCTCATTCATTCTCTCTCTCTCTCTCTCTCTCTCTCTCTCTCTCTCTCTCTCTCTCTCTCTTCTTGGACCTGTGAAGGGGGCCAACCTCTGTCACCATTATATAACTTCCCCTGGATCTGTATCCCCAATAAATCCTTTCCTTCCATGAACTACACTTGCTTTGGAGGTTCATCCCAGTGGTATGTGGCTGACTATGAGAGTTTTGGTACCAGAGAGTGTGCTGATGTTGCAGAGATGAATCTGTCCCTGTGAATTTTGGTCTTCTGGAATTTGTGTGCTAGAGGAACGGACATGGATATGGTACTTGCAATGAAAAACACCATCCAGAATGGTAAGCCAAGTTTTATAGACTATTCTGGTAAAAATTTGAACATGCTTAATACAGAGAGAATTGCGTTTGAAGGTTTGGCTTATGAAATTTCTAAGGGGAAGGAGAGACTACAGAGAATTTTATTGGAGCTATGTTGCTGGAATAAGGGCTGGATGCATAATACTGCCCATGCCCAGAGAGCTATTTTTTTAAAATATATATTTATTGTCCATAATGAGTTACATTATTTAGTGGGCAAACAATGAGTTGTTATTCCAAATTCCCCAATGCCCCCCATCCCCAATTGGCTGGATATCCTCCTCTGTGGGTCATCTGAGTCAGTCCTTGCAGCAGGGGACCATGGATAGCCTAGTACTCAGCCTGGTTCTCCTGGCCCAAGTGTGTTGTTACTGAGGGGTGCGATGCCTCTGCATAGTCTCCCCCTTTTACTGTTTTAGTTACTATGGTTTTGTAGTATGTTTTGAAGTCAGGCATGGTGATACCTCCTGAGTAGGATTTTTCACTTAGTATAGTTCTGGCTATCCGAGGTCTTTTACCCATCCAAATAAATTTAGAGATTATTTTCTCTATGTCTGTGAAGAAAGAGGTTGGGATTTTTATCGGCATGGCATTGAATCTGTAAATCGTTTTTAGCAGGATTGCCATTTTTACTATATTGATTCTCCCTGACCATGAGCATGTAATATCTTTCCATCTTCTCATGTCCTTTATTTCCTTCTTGAGTATTTCAATATTTTCCTTATATAAGTCCTTTACAACCTTGGATAGTGATATTCCAAGGTATTTGACTTTCTTTGAGGCTATCGAAAATGGGACAGTCTCTCTGATGTCTTTTTCTGTCTGCTTGTCTTCTGCATATAGAAAAGCTACTGATTTTTGTGTGTTAATTTTGTATCCTGCCACATTGCTGAAGGCATTAATCACCTTCAAGAGGTTACTGATACTATTTTTTTTGGTCTGATATATAAAGGATCATGCCCAGAGAGCTTTATCAAGGTTGTGTTTAAAAAATGGACTTGTATGCTTGGCTAACAATATGGAACTGAGAATTTTAAGATTTTAAGTTGGAAAAACTCAAGCAAATTTAACTTAGTGGCACAGAGACTGGCTTTAGGTTATTGAAGCTGCTATTGTCAACATATTAGCAACTCTAAAGAAGAGGACCCAACTGTTTTACATTAAAACAACGTAAAGGAAGCCTGAGGTTCTTCCACCCAGGAAGGACTGAATGATAGACTGTGCACTCTTTTGAAAGGAGATAGGTGAAAAGAAGGAGCCTGCTTTTCAAGGTTTATTTCTTCTCTGAATTAACCACATGGTTGTGTCCTGCATACCTAGTATTACTGTGGGAAGCATGAGAAAGTGCATGTGTGGAGTGGGTCATGAAGTGCACATGGTTCCAGCAGCTGCTGCTGAAATGTGGTATATGGAAAAGGACATGAAGTCCCTGATAGGCCAAGAAAACCTTTGGAAGGTGGACTGTGGTTTGCGATGGAGACCCAAATATGTTTTAGATATTCCAGGACTGTTGAAGGGCTACCATGGAGCAATATTGGATTGGAATAAATGTTTTCCCCCAGCTACTCAGCCAAGCTGGAAGGTGTGAAACTAGAAAATCCAGAGACTGTCGGTCACTAGTTATGATATCGGACTTGAACTTCACATGTTTGATGTTTGCCTAATGGTTGTTGAGTTTGCGTTAGTCCAGTCTCTCCTTGTTATACCTCATAACAGTTGGAAACATTTACTCTGTGTGCCATTATATGTTAAAAGCATGTAACTTATTTTGATTTTACAGAATTCACAGTTAAGGAATCTTATCTTGTGTTGAGAGTATATGTTTCCAGTTGTACATGGCATATTTACATCAGTTAGGTAGAATTATGATCTTGTTACTGTCTTCATTTGGAAATTAAGTAGGATGTAAGGAAATATGGTTTTATGTAAAGTTAACAACGGGTAGACTTATGATGGTTAAGTTTTGTTGTCACTTGGCCTGTTAGCAATCCACAGTAATCTTGAGTGCTGTGTAGCAGATTTCCTCAAAATTAACAAAAGAAAGAAGGCTCAGAGGATTCAGAAAATCATGTTAGGTAGAAACATGCATTCATTCCTCCTGGGAGGGCAGTGTTGGAAGGAAATTCCAGAGACTCAAGAAGTCAACAAGTCTGGGAGAGGGCTGTAAGACCCCACCCTACGTCTATATAAAGGGAAAGGAAATCTCTTCCTTCCCCATCTGTTTTGTTGGTATGTGCATATTGATGACCTCTCTCTCTCTCTCTCTCTCTCTCTCTCTCTCTCTCTCTCTCTCTCTCTCTCTTCTTTTTCTTGGACCTGTGAAAGGAAGCCAGCCCCTTTTGCCATTATGGAACTTCCCTGGATTGGTAATTTCTATCAATCCCTCAATCCCTTCCTCCCATAACTGCCTGTTGTGGAGGTTCATCCCAGTGACATGTGGCTGACTAAGACTTCTGTCTGCTGCAATTCAATGTGACCATTTTCACCAGCAGGTTCAAAAGACGAAGAAGGTGGAATATCTGAATGCTGACTCCAAGAAGCTTTCAGCTCAAGGCATTTCTTGACCTCCTTCCTTTCAACTCCTCCCCTTTTATCTATGTACCTCTCTTCATTGCCCTTCTTTCCCTGGTTGTCTTTCCCCTTTCCTACGTATTATGGAAAGAACTTGATACTCATTATAAGCCAGTAAATAATTGACTCAAAATGAGAAAACTTGTTGCTAGGTTTGAAGACAAGTTTTGATCCCATAAGCCTGGTCCTGATTGACTTCTTTGCATATTGTTGTAAAAAAATAAAATCTCTTCCCATTTTAGCAATGAATGGCATCCATCAAGATAGAGGATTCTTTGGTCATAAAGAGGTATCTTGCCAGGCTGATGAAATGGTTACAGTTCAAGCTCATCAAAATGCTATTGTGGTGTCAAAACAGCAGCAAGACTTTCTGGAAAGCCTAATTACAGTGGCTGGAAGATGAGCTTGAAAGAATAAAATGCTGTCCCAAGTAAGATAAATAATGGAACTTTACAAATGTATATTCCCATCCTCCTATTCTCCTCTGTTGCCAACGGGCAGCCAAGAAGCCAGCAGGGTTCTTTCAAAGGCTGTCTTTCCATTAGAACATCAATGGCCTTGGCAATGGAAGGTGAGACAGAAGGGCATTCAAGATGGAGCCTAATGCCACTCTGGAACCATGCTTATTATGCAGAGAATATTCTTGTTGCTATGCTAATGGTACAGCATTTTATTTCTCTGACTATTTAAAATTCTCCAGCTCAAATGAAGCAGTGTAGAGGAACTGTTACATCATGTAGCTTTCTGAAAACGCTGGTGGCGCCTCTCCATCGACACCTCCTCCTCCTGCACATGGTGAGAGGACTCTTTTGCTTTTCACAAAGTGGTCCTATTTGCTTGGAAAACATCATGGCATCCGTCAGGATTTATAATAGCCAGACTTCATCAGGACTCAATAAGGATAAAGATGTCTTGGGCATATGCCAAACCTTTCTTTAAGTCCTCATCCCCACACC
The DNA here is from genome assembly GCA_004024765.1 of Zapus hudsonius. Lineage (NCBI taxonomy): Eukaryota > Metazoa > Chordata > Mammalia > Rodentia > Dipodidae > Zapus > Zapus hudsonius. The sequence continues at coordinate 11,934 of PVHP010023931.1, read as the reverse complement.
TGTCACTGCCCCCGGGAAGCTCCACCAACAACCCCTGAAGGGAAAAGGACATGCAAAGGGTTAAAAGGTTTGGTTTAGGTGATTTTCCTCTGAGTTCGACTGTGGAAAGGTGATGGCAGAAAAAAAATATGAAAAAGCTCGAGAGGCTGCAAAAGAAAAAAAATCAAGAAAAATCTTATGTGTGAAAAATTGATCATTCATCAAAGATGAATAAATACAAGTGACTGAAACAAAGAATCCTCAGGACCAGTGTGTATAATTTTGTGACTACCAAATCCATCCACTTCTTTCCCCTTTTCTATTCTTTTTTTCTTCTTTTGACAATATATTTCTAGATCAGTATGTATCCCAGGCTAGCCTGGAACTCACTGTGTAGTCCAGCCTCTGACACATGACACTTTCCCCAAGCTCTGCCTCCCAAGTGCTGAATTGCAATGCAGATCCTCTGCTATTTCTCTTGATTTCTACCATGACCCTGACAGAGCCAATGTCTTCTTGCAAGAGGGTCTCCAGTCTTTGCCCAGCTGATCAAACTGTGCCTGCTCTTGTTCTGCTTCGATGCCACCTCCCTTCATCAGAGGAGAATGAATTTCACTTTTGTTTATAGCTCTTCAGTACTCAGCTTTTAAAAGAAATCCACCTTACTTAATGCAGGTCACAAGCCCTATGAACTGAGGCCCCCTCCCTACTGAGCTGACAATCCTTAGCTCACACTCAGACTTCTGAAGATCTGACCATCTGTCCTTGTCTCTCAGGCTTCATACTCAGTCTGGCTGCAGGATATCTGCACAGGCTATTCCCTCTGCCTGAACCACCGTTGCTCTCACTTCCCTTATTTAACTGCAACTCAACGCTTAGACCTCAGCCCAACAGATACTTCATTGATAAGCCTTGCCTATCCTGAGAAGACCAAAGTCTTTAAGACACTCTATTCTTTTCCCATCCTGACCTAAGCCTGGTTTTATATATATATATACCAAAGTTTCATTTTCATATTCATTGTGCACATATTTAATTGGTGTTCATGGAATATGTCCTTACTAATTACCTCTGCATTGTTAGCTTGGTAGAATTCAAGAACATCTGAGAAACAAAAACAGACAAGGAAGGGGAAGATGGAAAGAGGGACAGAGGGATTGAGAAAGGGAAGAACGGAAGGGGGAGAGGGAAGCAGGGAAGTAGGGAGATGTTGTAGTCAGTCACATGCTGCTGGGATGAATCTCCAAACCAGGCACAATTTGGGGGAGGAAAATATTTATTGAAACTAACAGATCCAGGGGAAGTTAAGGAAAAAGGCTGCCCCCCTTTCACAGATCCAAGCAGAGGCAAACAAACCCACCACCAGCACCTCAAGCAAGCAAGCACATTTCAGACTAACAAGAGGAACTCCAGGCTGGAGCTCAGACTGCTTTTTGCATATGTATAGCTAGAATTCCAGACCCACCCCAGAAATACCCTAGGGCTGAACCCTAGGATCTGGCCAAGGTGACACACCTCCTCCAGCCAGAACTGGCTGGAGACAATTTACAATTATAATAAACTTTTGAATCTATTGGGGGACATTATTCAAACTACCACAGGAGAATAAAGGAAGAAATGTACCAGGGCACAGTTAAAATGTGCTCCCTAAAGTGTTGAGCTCCAGCACTCTATAATGCTTCTTGATAAATAATTGTTGCTTTGTCTACAGATCACACAAAGCAGGCAGTGACATCTCAGTGACACCCGAAGGACCAAAGGGACATGTGCACAGCAGTGAAGGTTGAAGCTGGCTCTGGCTTCCTTGGTTTGGTGAATTTCAGCTAAAATAATCCAGACTCAATGTGACATAAAACACACAGCCAAAGGCCATCCTTGGATCTTTCCTTTGAGGAAACAGAGCTCGCTGGGCCTACTTTCCTCAAATAGTGGAGGCACGAGGATGGACTGACTGATGGCCTCTGCCAAACCCTCTGGTCCCCAATTCAGTTATGCAAATGCTACCAGTGAGCTCACCGAAGGACCAGTTGGAGAATGCTGAAAGGTATCCTTTCCAAAATTAGACAAAATGTGGTAGTTGATCAATAGTTATCACCTCAAATTGAGGAACTGTTCAATCTTCAAATATGTAATATATATATATATATATATATATATATATATATATATATATATGTAAATAGCCTAGTACTCTGTTACATTATTATAGAAAATTACTCAGTGAATGCTTAAACTACTTCATAGTAGACGTACTATTGTTTTGGTACCTGCTACACTGAAGTGGTAGGAACTCCCAGGACATTGATGGAGCTCTGTCTAGGCCTCCATCTAAAAGAGTGTTCCCTTTGCAATGAGCTGCCTGTGCTTTGGGATTCATGCTCCTCCTGATGGGTCCTTGCTGGCATAAGTGACCCTGGACTCCTAATAAGAGGGAGGTTAGTTTGCTCTACTAAGCATAGTACTGGACTTATATTTCTGTACTGTTGAGCTGTTGTTTCTAAATTGTTTAAGCCCTGCAAATATCAATAAGGTTTTAAGTCACAATATTAAATCCATTATTAATCTTCCTTATTGCAATGCATGGCTAAGGAAAAAATGAGCATAAAAATTTTTATATAAAAACATTTATTGGGTGAATGTTGCATTTGAATGCCTATATGCAAATAAAGCATAAACTTGGATTAAGTGAACAATTTTATGAGCAATCTTGTCTAAGTTAAGAAAAAAACGAATTTATATTATTGAACTCTAGTTAGTAATTTTATTTAAAGCCTTTTTTAAAAAACAAAGATATATTCAATGTGTTTTTAAGATTCTTAAATGGTTAACTACATGATGATTTTGAATACTCAAATCAAAAAATCCTTAGAGACATATTTAATCATTTGCATCCAGTAGCACAGTGTTTATTCATTCATCTTTAGTCCATTAGAGTGTAAATTAGATTTGATTTGGTTGCTCTGATTGGCTTAATTGCCCCAGTTACAGTTGAAGTACAAATAAAATTGTAATAAATTGAACAGATGTTTAACCTACTCTACCAAAATCTTTAATAGTCAATTCCAATTGCAATTTACATTCAACAATTTAACAAGACCCCAAGGAAACGTATTTGATTATTAAAACAAGCTGTTTGTTTCTGCATGTGATAGAAATAAGGCCTTTGTGTCACATGCTCTGAATGGTATAATTAGTTTTTTACATTTAATTGTTTATCTCTCATTAGGAAAAACATATTATACTATATCAAAATACTTTACATACACATAATCGATATATTTTTTATGTCTTTACATTTATGGTATATAATATACATGTATATTGTCATTGAAGTTAGCTTGCCACCAAAAAAGCATCACACCCAAATAGAAATTTTACAGACTTATAAAATATTTTATAAAGAGAGAAACAAATCTCCTTACCTTTTCTATAAGCACCATCACTAACTGCCTTTCTTATAGCCAATGGGAGAAACTCATCTTCATTAAAGTATCAATTAGAGAGCAACCAACTCCATTATTCGTAATTTGCATGTTACTCACCCATGCCTGTGTGGAAATAAAAATATTATTCTTATAAGAAAATGCATGGCAATGCACTAATCTACAATATCTTCATTTTAATGTAATGTAGCTGTGAAAACACAATGTAACTAACTGTGTGTGAACCACTCTAAGGAATGCGTGGCAGAAACTGGCACACAGTAGTTATTGCCTTTCCTCAAAATGGAATGTAGGTTGGATTTTACAATGTAAAAACTTTCATTTTACAGAGCCTATGTTTAAGGAATAGGGAGCCAGTTTACTAGCAAGTTAAACTTCTATTATGGATATGGGCACTGAAAACTCAACACTCATGAAAAAAAATCAGCTAATGCTAGAGTCAAAACTCAAGTCTCTACAGGAATCGGGCAAACTATCCTCCATAAGTGAGGCACTTAGGTGAGAGAAATGGTGAACTGGCTAGCACTTACCATTTTTTAAAGGGGACACTTACCTGCCATCAACACACACCACGAGAGAACGCAGGCAAAGGATGACACTCATTCTGATTTTTTAATGAATAACCAGGAATCTGAATTACTGTGAAAACTAACTGATCAGGGATGGGGAGGGGGGGAATTGGGGAATTCGGGATAACAATGCATTGTTTGCCCACTAAATAATGTAACTCATTATGGACAATAAATATATATTTAAAAAAATTTGCAACTATTGCAAAAATTTAAGTATTTTGCATGTGAAACAGCAGCAACAAATTCTTTTTTTTTAATTGTCCATAATGAGTTACAACATTTAGTGGGCAAACAATGAGTTGTTATCCCCGAGCAGCAACAAATTCTATGAGCCAAGCATACCCCCATATATGAATTATCACTCATTATTTATCCAATCTCAACATTTTACAGTTGATGCCAATAAGGCCAACAATAAATCAAGGTGAGACCAGGTTAGAACTCTTTTGGGTAGATAGTCAAAATCATCCACTTTGGGTACAAATCTGAATGATGACCCAACAACATAGCTACAAAACCTTGATGAGCAAATTACCTAATCATTCTGAGCCTCCATTTCTCACTTTATAAAACAGAGATGGTACCTATATCACCTTGCTGAGGAGGAAATACGAGATACAGGAAAGTGTAAAGTCCACTTAGAAGAATGCCTGGTCCCTAGTAATCATTCAATGGATGGATATTATAATTGTTATCATCCACGTTATCATTCCAGATTTTTCTGGGGGAAAAAAAGGGAAACTATTTTTTCAAAGGACATTTGAAGCCAGGCATGGTGGTCTACATCTTTAATCCCAGCACTGGGGAGGCAGAGGTAGGAGGATCTCCATGAGTTCAATACCATCCTGAGACTACATAGTGACTTCCAGGTCAGCCTGGGTTAGAACAAGACCCTACCTCAAAAAAAAAAAAAATGAAGATGGAGAGATTTCTCAGTGGTTAAGGCACTTGCCTTCAAAGCCTAATGACCCAGGTTGGATCCCTCAGTACTCATATGAATCCAGGTGTTCAAAGTAGTATATGTATCTGGAGTTTGTGTGCAGCAGCTGGAGGCCCTGATGCACCCATTCTCTCTGTCAGTTTCTCTTCTATTTCTCTATCTGTTTGAAAATTCAAAAATATTTTTTAAAAAAGACACTATAGAGATTTTGATGGGTGTAGCCTCTCTTTTGCCAGAGATTATTGAGAGCTTCTTGTTAGCATCCATAATCTTGGTCTAGGATTCTGACTTGGTTCCCAGTTCCAGTTATGGGTTCCTTCCCACTGAGCCGGTCTCTTAGCCAATTGGAGAGCCATTGGTTACCCACCTAGGCTGGATGCCATTATTGCACAGGTGTGTACATATTGTCAGGGTGTTTGTTTTTGTATACCATTGTCCCCTGCTTGCTAACAACTATTGTTGGTCATTTTCCCTCAACAGCTCATGTAGTTTTTCCAACACTAACAATCTGGGAACTGGTTTCATTCAAATTCCAGCCGGATCTCTCAATGTTCTGTGTCAGTAGCATGTGGTGTCTTATCCCCTTTAACCAATGCTGATATCACTCTCAGTTGGAGAATCTGTTTTTCTTTTGCAGAATGCAGCTAGAACCGAGGACAATCCAAATCTCTCCAGACAAGAAACCATAGCTGACTCCCTGGCAGGAGATGAACCACTACCGGGACATCAGCCAGGGCCCAGGTGAAACCACCAAGGGCTTGGGGAGATGAGCCAGAGTGCTGCTTCAAAAGAAAGCCTGGCAACCTGTGTCAGGGTGATGGAGACAGACACTGAGGATACCCAAAATGCACCAAAGAAGAAACCCAGAAGCTGCCGAAAGCTCAACAATGAAGTAGACTTAAAACACACCCACCAAGGCTCAGAGGATTTTCTGGAAGAGGGGGTGGAAAGATTGTAAGAGCAACAGGATGGGAGGGAACATCCAGAGGCATTGTCCACCCCCACTGACTGACTGCTGCTCTTCCTACTGGTGACCCACAACCCCACAGAGAACACTGGCAACCCCAAGGAGGAGGGCCCTCCATGGAATGGGGGCAGGGAGGAGGGGAATGATGGTAACAACACATGATGTGTCCATACAGTATTTCTACTTAATATTTTTAAAATACATTTGATTTAAAGGGCAGTGGTGTGAGCATTTTTCCTGCTCTGGGAGTTTATAATGAGGAATTAGCATTGGTATCTCAACTTCAGAGTGAGATGATAAAGAGAAGAGCAGAAAGGGAGAAACAAAGAAACTCTCAAGGCAGGACCTTGTAAGTCTCCTGTCTAGTAAATTAGGGCCTTCATCAAACCACATCTTCTCTCTTCTTTCACTCCATGACATGTTGGAAAGAGATGAAGTCAAGAACTGCTAATCTAGGGGAAAACTTATTCTTACTGGATGTTTGTGTGCGTACATGGTAGACAGTTATTCCAGGGCACACTGAAAAAAGTGAAAAATAAATCAAAATATAATAAAAAACCTTTAAGCCAACTGTTCATTTGGAAAGTGTTCATCATGTTCTTTTATTCTCTCCGGATCCATGGTGACGTAACCCTTACCAACCCACCTTTATAAGAGAGGACTGTTTAGATATTCGTTATGGAAACATGACACAATCTCTCGCCATTATAATCTGCACAAAACCCCAATTTACTTCCCAAAGCCATTCTGGAAGAAGAAAAGAGAAAATTAAATGCTTATCACTAGAAGACCAAATATAATCTTTATGTTACTTTTAAATGATCCACAAAGCAGGAATTTGAGTATCTGAAACAAAACTTTTAAGAATCGATAAAAAGGATATTGGGATACTAGTTAGCCAAAATCTTTTTACTGAAAATCATCATTACATTACATATTCCCTCAGCTCAAGTAACACCACTGGTAAAGTTAATTCAAATTGTGTGCATAGGAAATTTTAAAAATGAAAAATACATATATGGTTGCTGTTTTCTAAGTTAATGATAAGCTCCTTTTGTAATTGTCCATAATGAGTTACATTATTTAATGGGCAAACAATGAGTTGTTACCCCCAGTTCCCCATTGCCCCTCTTCCCCATCCCCAATCAGCAGGATATCCTCCTCCATGGGCAGTCTGGATCAGTCCTTGGGGCAGGGGACCGTGGAGAGCCTAGGAGTCAGCCCAGTTCCGTCGGCCCAAGTATGTTGTTACTGAGGGGGCCCGTGACTCTGGATATTCTCCTCCACCAAGGCTCTCACAATCTTTCTGCCTCCTCTTCCCCTCAGTTCCCTGAGTCATGGTGGGTGAGTATTAAGGCTGCTTTATTGTTAAGAACTTAGGGGTCTCTGTACTTCTGCTTTAGGTTGTGTCAAAAATCATTGGTGTCTGTCTCACTGGTTTATCCTGTTGTTGTTGGCTGAATGGCTGTGGCTGTGGGTCACTTGTTCATCCCATCATTCTCTGTGGGGTTCCATATGGATCCTCCATGGTATGTCTGGGGGTGGGTCATCTCTTGCCAGAATGTCAACTATTGGCCTGCAGTTCGCTGGTAGGGTTGAATGGGCCACAGATCTACGCTGCATTCTGAAAGATACAAACAGAATCTCCATCAGAGAGTGAGATCAGTATAGGTTAACTGAGATACACATTTCTGAAATAGCTAGATTCTATTTTTAGTAGCCTCTCCGCCAATTGCTCGCATAGTGCATCTCTTCTTGGGGGCCCAAGAGTCCGGCTCCCAGTGCATATCACCCTAAGTCCCCAGTTCCAGTTAAGGGCTCCCCCTCACTAAGTGGAATATTTGGCCGAGTTTAAAAGCTGATGCTTGCCTCCCCCAGGCTTTGGCTCCTCCATTGCACATGTTCTCCTTTCTTGGTTCACTGTTCTCTCCCAGTAGGCAGTGTGTTCAGCCTACTCCTGGCAGCAGACTGTGTTTCATGCCAGTGGTCTCTTTTTGCTCCAGCTGTCATTGACCAGCTTCCCCTGGTAGCTTATGCAGTGCCTTTCAGCACTGCACTAACTACCATCTGGGGCTGGTTACCATTATGGACCTCGCAGGGTCTCTTGATGCTGATAGATGGCATTCTGTGGTTTCTTCAGCAACAGGATCTTGCCTCAGACCTGGGGTGGGCAGTGAATCACCATGCACTAAAATCAACTCCGAATGGATGAGAGACCTCAATATTAATCATGTAACCCTAAACACCCTGGAAGGAAAAATAGGAGGAACCCTACATGAGATAGGAGTAGGGAATAACTTCCTGAGCAAATCTCCAGTAGCCCAGGAAGTGCAACAGTCACTTAACCAATGGGACCTGATCAGGCTCAAAAGCTTCTGTATAGACAAAAAACACCGTACTCAGAGCCAATAGACCCCCCCATCAAACTTTGAGATGATTTTTGCCAGCTAGAATTCAGACAGAGGCCTAATTTCCAGAACCTACAGATAATTCAAAAATAATAATAACAAAAAATCAAACTGCCACCTCACAAAGTGGGGCACTGATCTCAACAGAGAATTCACAGAGGAAGAAATACATATGGCCTTTACTCACGTGAGAAAGTGCTCAGCATCCTTAAGCATCAGGGAAATGCAAATAAAAACCACAATGAGATTCCACCTTACTCCAGTCAGAATGGCAACCATAAAGAAAACCAACAATAATTGCTGGTGAGGATCTGGGGGAAGATAAGCTCTTTTTGCCAGGCAAGGTGATACATATCTATAATTCCCCAACACTTAAGAGGCTAAATGAAGTAGGAGGATTTCTTGAGTTCAGGAGACGGAGGTCAACCTGAACAACACAGCAAAACTCTGTCTGAAAACAAAATCCATACAAATCCTTCCTAACATTATAACACTTTTGCAGATAACGCATGTGGTGGTTTGATCCAGGTGTCCCCCACAAACAAACAAGTTCTGAATGCTTGATCCCCAGTGGATGGCAATTTGGGTGTTGGAACTTTGTTGGAGCAGTCTTATGGGGTTCTAGCCAGCTTCCCCTTGCCAGTGTTTGGCACACCTTCCTGCTGCTGTTGTCCACTGACGTTGGCCAGGAGGTGATGTCCACCCTCTTCTCATGCGGTTGTTTTCCCTGCCATGATGAAATTTTCCCTCAAGCCCGTAAGTCAAAATAAACCTGTTCCTACAATCAGCTGCTTTTGGGTGGGTTCCTTGTTACAGCAACAAGAAGCTGACTACCACATCACACTATGTTTTATCATAAGTCATTTGCTACAATTGCTCAAGAAATTCTCTTTGGTTCTTATCACATAACAAAATGAGCCAAAAATATTGTTTAAAAGACAATACTTAAAATTGGGAAATTTCTTACTATGTATGATGGAAAACGTCACAGGAAGGTTTTGTTGATAAGTCATTCACAGGGTGCATATATTCTTTTAATTCATAAGGGATTGTGACACAGAATAACAAGAGTTCAATAACATTCTAAGCAAATAAACTAAAAGTTCCTAAGATTTTCCTATCTTCCCTCATAAAAATTTCTTTAGGTAAAACTTGAATTACAAGTACTACTGTTACTTTTCAATGCCAAGGGAAGAAATTCTGGTTAAGTAATTGAACTGGCCTCTTTTGGGGGGAAAATAGAATCCAACCATCCCTGATTTGACATGAGTGAAATCTCATTGTGTTTGTTTATTTGGTATTCTATTTAGGATAGATCCAGGTGATATAATTTTTGTTATTATTAGTGAGAGACCCCCACAAGGCACTGTCCTTAAATTCAAGCCAAAACATTCCAGTATCTCCCTATTTTTCCATAGTTCCCAGCTGAAAGATTCATGGTAAACTATTGTTAGACTCTTAGCAAGCTGTATCTGGAACTACTGAGAACTTTGAAATTTTTCTCTCCATTTTTGTCCCCAAAGGAACTCTCATCCAATCTATTTTTCTCTTTTTTTCTTCCACTCTAGGAAATATGAACTCAAGACTGTTCTTATGGTTCAAGATCATTCAAGCCTGTCACAAATAGCCTTCATGTTGACTTCAAGATACTCTCTCCTGGCTCCTTCTGAGCTTCACCTTGACAATCACTTCAAGTTTGTACTTATGTTGGTATTCTTAGTCAAAAAAGACCAATGGAGAGAAAGGCCATTGTGAATTCAAGCCTCTGTTTGAATTCCATCGAGAAATGGCCCCCTATGCATCCAAAAAGCTTCCAAAAAATTTTAGTTCCTCACAAACTAAAGTGCTATTCATAAATCCTTCTTGACTTAAATGAGCGTACAGCCTACAAAGTGCCTACTAAACTGTAGGAATGCCTGAATGATTTACCATGGGGATCCCTAGAAGTTAGTCTACATGTGTGTGTGTGTGCAAATATGGACACCAGAGGAAGGCTTCCGGCACGTCCAGTACTTTCTTAGCTGTGTAACCATGAGTCGTGTTAGCACATTACAGGCCTTTCATAACTAATGAGATCATTATGTGTGTTTCCTGCAGTAGCTATAATAAATTGCCACATAGTTAGTGGCTTAAGGCAGCACAAATTTATTATCGCACTATTATATTGCCAGAAATTTTACATGACTAAAACCATGGTATTAGCAAAGTGCTGTTTCTTCTCAGGGTCAAGGGGGAAATTTCCCAGCACCTTTTCTCTCTGGCCCCTTCTGCTTTGTTCAAAGCAATTGCTCAATGTCTTCAGATCTCTCACCTTGGCTTTGAACTTCAAGAACTCTTATTGTTACATTAAGCCCACTCATATAATCCAAGATCATGTTCCCATTTCAAGATCACTAGCTTCTTTCTACAAAGCCTCTTTTGTTACAAGATAAAATATTTGTAAATGTAGACATTTGTGATAAGGACAGCTTGGATAACACATCATTCTACCCACTATTACTTTGAAATATATCAGACACTGTTTTCTCTGGTCCAGTGACAGTAAGCATGCCTCTTAGGACATTCAACACATAGGAAAGATTGGGCGCCTCTAATTACAAAGTCAATTCATGACAGGTGGATTTATACAGGAAGCTAAATCCCTAAATCTTAGCCCACCCCAGGAACACTAGTTTGTATCACCAGAGGTCTCTTCTGTCTAGCCTTCTGTCATGGTTTGATCCAGGTGTCCCCCACAAACAAATCAATGGGTTCTGATAGATCGATCCTCAACTGATGGCAATTCGGGAATTAGAACCTCACTAGAGCTGTGTTGTTGGGACGGGTTTATGGGGGTTATAAGCCAGCTTCCCCTTGCCAGTGTTTGGCACACCTTCCTGCCGCTGTTTGCAGTGCTGTGGCAGAGGTGATGTCCAGCCCTCTGCTCATGCCATCGTTTTCCCTGCCAGAATGGAGTCTCCCCTTGAGTCCATAAGCCAAATAAACCCATTCCTCCACAAGCCACTTTTGTTTGGGTTCTTTCTGCGCAGCAACTAGAAAGCTGACTGCAACACCTTCCTAAAATAAAAGTAGGCTCTCAAGAGAGATCAGATTCTCAAGGTTGACTTTCCACACAGAGTAGATTGGTGTTTACAGAATATTTAGAGTAGCAGATAACCAATCTAGTCTTATTATACACTCAAGAATTGACCTCCTTGAGACAGTCTCTTATTGGCCTGGAGCTTACCAATTAAGCTAGACTGGATGGCCAGAAACCCCCAAGGATCCTCTTGTCTCCACCTCCCCAGCACTGACATTTCAAGCACGTCCCATCACCTCTGGCATTTTCATGTGGGTTCTGAGGATCAAACCCAGGTCCTCATGCTTGCCTGGCAGCCACATTACCAATTGAGTTATCTCTCAAACCCTGGAACATAATCAGTATTTATAGACAGGATATTAAAACTGATATCAAGAACTCTGAAGAGATGCTTCTCAAGAGTCTATCTTATTAAAACTCTTTCCAGCATTTAGATCCAGATCATCATTGTGAATACGCACAGAGTGATATGGACCCAGAGGGAATTATTTTAAAACTCGGAAAAGAGTCTTCCTTAAAGAGGGTGAGGAAAGACTGTAAGAGCCA
>PVHP010023930.1:0-27000 GCA_004024765.1 Zapus hudsonius | reverse complement strand
TCTCTCTCTCTCTCTCTCTCTCTCTGTTTGAAAAATGAATAAATAAAATATTTTTAAAAATTGCTACACTGTTCTTTCCAGTTTGAAAGTAGGGTTCTTTGGGGCTCAATATGAAGCCTTAGAAAGTACAGACATGAAAACAGAGCCGATAGACTGATTGACACAGTCTGCTCCCATCGGTGGGGACAAAGAGCCCTGAGATCTGGGCAGAGGGGAGACTGGAGTCTGTCTGAGTCTGTTGGTCTCCGCTGCACTGGCAGCTTGCTTTCCTGGAAGCTGGCTGAATACAAGGCATTTCCCATGGCTCAGTGGATCAGGTGCTTGACACAGAAGCATGGTGGCCTGAGTTCATATCTCTAGCTCCCACATAAATGCTGGGTGATCTTGGAGCTGACCTATAATTCCAGCTCTGGGGGAGGTGAAGACAGAGAAGTTGGCTTGCTGGACTAGCCAAATTAGTGAGCTTTGGGTTCAAGGGAGCTATCTTGTCTGAATAAGGTAGAGAGTAATGGAAGGAGACACTCAACACTGATCACGTTTTCCTCCATCCTCATCCACACAAGTGCATTCTCATCTTCACACACATGGGCCACAGCCATGTATACAGACACACACACACACACACACACACACACACACACACACACAAGAAAAAGTGCTTCTCATCAAATCTAAATTGAACAGTTTAATTAGGAGATTTGTCATTTAGTTTCTAGTATAAAAGAAATCTCAGAAATTAAACTATGACATGATGCTATTTGCCGTAGCCAGCCACATGCCACTGGGATGACTCTCCAAAGCATGCACGATTATGGGGAGGAAAAGTATTTATTGAGGTATCAGACCCAGGGGAAGTTAAGGGAAAAAAAAAAGGCTGGCCCCTTTTCACAGATCCAAGCAGAGACAGAAACAGAAGCCCAGCACCAGCACCAAGCAAGCACACTGTAACACACTGTGTTTCACAAAATGCAGATCTCCAGACCAGGGTTCTGGCTCCTCTTTTGCATATCTATTCTTAGTATTTTACATCCAAATTAGAAAGGGCCAGTCCCCAGGAGGCTAGGCCAAAGTGGCACTTCCTCTAGCCAGAAACCTGGAGACAATAATTTTAATAAATCCTTAATTTTTGGTGGGGACATTATTCAAACTACCACACTATTTTATGAGAAAGAAAGTTTAGTCTTACACATTTTTGGAAGTGGTGTTTATCCTTTCTCTTGATTGTGCACAGATTTAAAGGAAATCTTAAGTGAAATTACTAGGTTTGAGTATTCCTAAAATTTTGTTGCATTCAAGGTTTCATCTTTCTGACTCTTTTATGAATAACCCCCCCCCTTTTTCTGCACATGGGGATCAGCAATGCCAACAGGTTATGAAATGGTTCTGATTTGGGTCTACATTTCCCCCCTCCCCGTCTCCACAAGTATCACTGCCTGCCACCCGCGGGGGCAGTGATCATACAGATACACACACACACACACCACTTGTGGGTTGATGAACGTGTGCTTTTTATTGCGGGGAATAAGGCAGAATATATAGAGCTTCCTGGCCAATCAGAGGGCTAATGGTAAGAACCTGTGCATAATGGCCAATCAAGATCACCTCCTGAAACTCATTAAGCTAAGCCCCTCGTGGCAAGCTGTCAGGTGCCATCCAAGACTAAGCCAGGGTGTGCCTCCAAAGGCCCCCAAAAGCTTTTGCCCCTGACACACAAGGACAACTGTGATGCCAGCCAATAAGAAATATAAAAAGAAAACTTCAGCATTGCCTTAATTAACTTGAAAACATGCTTTTTATATCAATAAAAATTATAGCATCTATCTCACAGCCATTTTAGTGGATTAAATGTAAAGATGCAGAATAGAATAGCATCAAACACTTAGTACGTATTAGTAATTATCAACAGGAAATGTGCAAATGTCAATAATGATGGTGTATTAGTCAGGGTTCTCTAGAGGAAATAGAGTTGACAGAATGGGTTATAATAAAAGGGAATTTATTGGGTAGTTTTCGACAGTCCAACAATAGCAGTCTGTAGGCCCACAGGTGAAGAAACCAGTAGCTGTTCAGTCCACGTGGCTGGATGTCTCAGCAATCCCAATCCAGCCCAGAAGGCCTGATGGCTCCCTGGGGAGTGGCAGCTCTTCAGTCCAAGCTGTGAGGCCGAGGAAAGGGTAGGAGAGCAGGATAATGAGTGCAAGTCATGAACAAGCACCAGCAGCCGGGGGAGGAAGGAAGAGGGTTTCCTTCCCCTCAAGCTTCCTTATATTTAGTCCCCTTCTGGAAGGCCCACCCACTGGGCTCACTCTGGAGAAGGGAACTCTTCCCTTCTCCAAAATCCCAAAAGGATTTTGTCAATCTTTCCTGCAGGCAAGCTCAGAGACCCACCCAAGATTACTGTGGATTATTACACAGGTCAAGTTGACAAATAAACTTAACCATCAGAGATGATATGCCTCCTTCCTCATTTTCCTCTATAAAGGAATTCACAAGAATCATTTTAACCAGATGTCACCAGAATAAATGGGTTGGACATGTTAAAAACAACAAAATGTGATTTGTCTCATAATTTTTATATCTCTCCCCTCAACCTCTTAGCTATGAATTCTTGCTTTGCATTAAATAGCAACCAAATTAAGAGGTTACGATAATATAAATAAGGTGGTGGACACAGGTCTCTGGAAGAAAACATCTGTATTCAGTGGGAACTGTCAGAAAACACAGTGTTGTAATTCACAGTCACGATTTTAGTGACAGTACAGACTTATGGGACATTGTATTTTATTGTTCCTAGTCAGTAACAGAACCGTACAAGCAATGGGGGCATCACACAGCATCGCCCGTGACGTGTGATGGTTCTCTGTCACCTCTCCTTTGGCTTTGTGAATGGAGATAGAGCAGGTGTGACATACACCTGCCCCAGTGTAATAGTAATGTAGTGAGGTTAGAGCTCACGCTCATACTTTTTCTCTTTAGAATGTGTGTTGGGATGGTTGTTCAGCTTGAATTCTGGAGTAAGGAGACGTGTGGTGCAGAGCCATGAATCTTGACCTTTTGCTACTGGGATGTAATACGGGCAGGAAGCAACCTTAGGTCAGGCACTAGGACTGGGGCTTCTTGTTATTATTACAGCAAAACCAAATAACGCAAAAGACTTTGCCTTTTCCTAAAATGAAATCCCATCACAAACAGTAAAATCCTGTTAGATCAAAAGGTTTTAAGCGGGCTATAAGGAATTCAGGCTCTTATGCATGCCACAAACCTGGACATGGTTCAGTATGTGTGTCTGTGGTAGTTTGAATGTATGTCCCCCATACACTCAGGTATTTTATTAAAGCTTGTAACTGGGTCTCTAGCTACCTGGCTGGGGGAGGTGTCATGCGAGACAGATGGGGTCCAGCCCGAGGGTGTGTTTGGGGTGAATATGAATTCCAGCCCAAAGGTGTGCAAGGCAGTCTGAGCTCTGGTGGATTTTGTGCTTGCTACGTGTGTGTGTGTGTGTGTGTGTGTGTGTGTGTGTGTGTGTGTGTGTGTGCTGGCTGCTGGTGGTTTATGAAGAGAGTCAGCTTCTTCTGCCATTGATGGAACTTCCCCAGGATCTGTAAGTTGGAAAAAAATTCCTTCCTCCCATAACACTGTGTTTGGTTAGATGTTCGTGCCAGCAATGTGAAACTGAGACCGAGAAGCACATTCTTCTTAAACAGTCTGAAAAACACAAGACCAGAGTCAGCTTGTAGTGGAAGTGTCCCCCCCAGTCTGGGTCAGTGTACCCCAGTTTCATAGGAAGCCACCGTGTATCTTTCTTCTTGCCAAGTGACAGCAAAACAATACCCAAGGTAGCCCAGGTAAAGTACAACACCTTCTGGGTGGCTGACTGCTTGGTATGTGTGCCCTATGTATGGCTGCCTGCACCCCTGTGGTGATGAGGCAGGTGCTGGGAGCTAGAAGCAGAGAGGTGGGTTGTTTAGGTGAAAGCTGTACTCTGGAATACAGGGTAAGTCAATATTTGTAACTGGTCATCATTTTAGTTCTTGAGAAACACACTCGGAGATACTGCTCACAGGTAGTTTCTTGGGTGTCGTCTCGGGATTGATTTCTGTAGATGAGGGCAGGAAAAATAGACTGGACAGAAAGGGAATCGTGTCATGTGGACCTCAGCCATCTCAGCCAACCCACGGGGAGTTCCAGATCACAGACAGCTTCAGAGCTATCACAGGTAGGCATGCCAGGCTCACCTATGGGTTGACTGCCCCTCATGGATTAGTCCCATTTCACACTTTGATCCGTTGTCTTTGGGCTCTGCAGGAAAGCAGTGGGCACAGACTTGGGAGTGTGCAGTCATGGCACACTCACAATGGTCTGTTTACATTGAGTATCTCTGTGTAGTTCACATATCTACTATAAAGATGCTGGGATGTCTAACAGTGCCTAAAACCATAGTACAAGTGCATCTGGAGACACTGCTGTATAGAACTAATAAATAGCATATCAGTTTCTTTCTCATTGCTGGAAAGAAGAATACCCAGGCAGCTTAAGGAAGCAAAGGGGTTTACTCTTGGCATGCAGTTATGAGAGGAAGTGGCAGGACAGGAAGCCGGCTCACATTGTCATATTAACAGAGAGGAAGTAGAGAGAACTGGAGCAGGGATGGGTTGTGAGATCCTTCAAATCTCCTCCTCTGCTAAGGAAGAATCTACTAGTGCCTTAAAGATCAGGTGCAAATGCAGATGAAATTCAAAGCATCAGGAAGGCTGAAGCAGGAGGGTCTCAGTGTGTTCAAGGCCAGCCTGGGATAGCTGGTGAATTCAAGGCCAACACTGTCCAGCCTTGGTTATGGTTTTGCTGTCACTTGGCAAGAAGAAAGATACACAGTGGCTTCCTGTGAAACTGGGGTATGCTGACCCAGACTCGGGGGGACACTTCCACTACAAGCTGACTTTGGTCTTGTGCTTTTCAGACTGTATAAGAAGAATGTGCTTCTCAGTCTCAAAGACAAGGCCAAAGCCATGTATGGCCAAGGAGTCGCCCCTGAACAAGAGGTGATCTGTGTGTCTGGTCCTGGATGGACCTCCACACCTAGGAAGGATATGTGGCTGCCCATAAGCCGGAGCCATTCTCTATCCCAGGACCATCCTCAGCCTCACCTCCTCGATAGTGGACAAGGAGAGTGAAAAATATGACAAGGAAATAAATACTGTGTCTTCTAAAGAGCTTGGACTTCTATTATCTTTAAAAATGCAACCTTTTCGTTTGTTTCTCTTTTTTTTTTTAAGTTCCATTTTCTTTTTCCTCAAGGTATTTCCCAAACACTCTTGGAGTCTCGTAGCCTGCAGAAATAAAAACTGTGAAGTGTGAATAAGTTGAGAAGAAAGGAGCGGGGTTGACCTTGGCTGTGGCTGTGCCCAGGAGCAGAAGCTTCCAGGGAATGTTACCAGTGAGGAGAGAAGCTTTAAGAAGCTACGTGAAAATGCTTTCTAATTAAGACACCAGTTGGTATTTATGTGTGTCGACTCCTTATGGTAATTGAGGACAGGTTGTCTATCCTAAACAGATAAAAGTTGTCATTATTTATAATAATGATTTGATTGGTAACTCTTTATTTTCTAATAAAAAAATTAAAACCATGTTTGATCTCCATTCAAATTATTGTGAGATTCAGCTAGGAAAAATCTAACCTAAAGTTTGTTATGCTAAGAATTAAGTTTACTCCGAAAGGTCATCAAGGGTTCCATGAAGATAGACAGATGCTAGGTTACAGATAGAGTTGAGTGATATGGATATGAGATGAGACAAATGATTGAAAAATAGATGATTTGTAGGAGATGAATAAATGCTAGAAGGTACATGATATCTACATGCTAGCTAGATTGGAAAGATGGATGATGGTGGATAGATGGATGGATGGATGGATGGATGGACGGACAGAAGGACGGACAGACAGACAGACAGATGATAGATAGATAGATAGATGATAGATAAATAGATAGATAGATATACAGATGATAGATAGAGACAGATGATAGACAGATAGATAGATAGATAGATAGATAGACAGATAGATGATAGATAGATAGATAGATAGATAGGCAGATAGATAGACAGGCAGATAGATAGACAGACAGACAGATGATAGATAGATAGATAGATAGATAGATAGATAGACAGATAGATATACAGATGATAGATAGAGACAGATGATAGATAGGCAGACAGACAGACAGCAGATAGACAGACAGATAGATAGATAGATAGATAGATAGATAGATAGATAGATGGATGGATAGATAGATGTTAGATAGATAGACAGATGGGCAGATAGATAGACAGATAGACACAGACAGATGGACAGACAGACAGATGATAGATAGATAGGCAGATAGACAGACAGACAGACAGCAGATAGACAGACAGACAGACAGATAGATAGATAGATAGATAGATAGATAGATAGATAGATAGATGTTAGATAGATAGACAGATGGGCAGATAGATAGACAGACAGACACAGACAGATGGACAGACAGACAGATGATAGATAGATAGGCAGATAGACAGACAGACAGACAGCAGATAGACAGACAGACAGATAGATAGATAGATAGATAGATAGATAGATAGATAGATGTTAGATAGATAGACAGATGGGCAGATAGATAGACAGACAGACACAGACAGATGGACAGACAGACAGATGATAGATAGATAGATAGACAGACAGATAGATAAATAGATGAAGATTATAGAAGATAGATGTTAGACAGAGGACAGATGTATAGACAGGTGATTGACAGACAGATGATAGGTAGGTGATAAAGGACAGATCTGTAGACAGATGATTGAATGATGGGTAGATAGGTGCTAGGGGAGACATATATAGATAAAGGATTCATAGGTAGTGGATAGATAGATGACAGATAATATATCTAAGCCAGGTGTGATGGTGCACATCTTCAATTCCAGCACTCGGGAGGCAGAGGTAGGAGAATCCCTGTGAGTTCAAGGCCACCCGGAGACTACAGAGTGAATTCCAGGTCAGCCTGGGCTAGAGTGAAACCATACCTTGAAAAACCAAATGTGCCTGATAAAGGAATCCCTTCACAGAGCAGATCTCATGTTCTTTGACTCATACTAAAGATTGGACTTTGGGGCCCAGGAAAGACTTGAGAGGATATTCCGAGGTTCTGAGATGGTGAGACAATTTAGGAGGACTCTCTAAATCAGATTCCTCCTCTCCCCTCTCACAGGAGCACATTTACAGACAGGAATCCTAGGGACAGAGACATAAACTTTCACGCTGCAGAGCACATGGTCCATGCTAGAACATGGCTATACAGAACTCCCACTGACCAGTGGTGTGGTGACACAGTAGAAGGTGTTGGGAAAACCCACAACTGAGGCCCGCTTGCCATGTGCCAGACATGATATAGCATTTTACTTCATTGAATCTCCACAGCAATGCTGAGTGAGAAGGGAATATCTATTATCTCTCTTCAGATACAGGGGACTGTGAGCTGTTGATGAAAGGTAACAGAGCAGGGCCGGGAGAGATAGCTCACCCACAAAAGCAAGAAGACCCAGGACCCACGGAAGAGCTGGGTGTGATGGCACACACCTCTAATCCTAGCACTGGGTAGCAGAAATATGAGGACACCTGGGCTTGCTGGCTAGCACACTTCAGCCCTGTTGGTGAGCTGCAGGCTCACTGTGAGACCCTGTCTCTAAACATACAGGGAAAGCAATCAAGAATGACCCTCAACCTGGACCGCTGACCTCCAAATACACTCACATACAAGTGCATCTGCAGCCACACACTCACACAAGACCACACATGCATACATGCATGCAGACCACACACATACACATGCAAAATGAAATAAAGAAAATCACAGAACCGTGTGCTGAAGGCTCCTTCATCTGTGCCTCTAAGAGTCTGTCTTCCAACAACCTCTTCTCTAAGAATAATTTTCTTCCAGCCAGTAGGGTAACCCAGCCTTGAGGAAAGACCAGATTATAAACCTTCACTCTTGCTGTTTCATTTTGCAAAAAGTACATGTGGTGTTATGAAGGCACCTCACAATCCACCGGGGATGGAGATCCATGAGGAATGGAAAGATGGCTCCTCTCCAGCTGGGCTGTAGATTGATTCCCAGCCCTGGAAGAAATTCTTCTGGATGCAATAGTTAAGCAGAGCCTCAATGTGAACATAGGCACATATGTCATCTTCAGGAGAGAAGCAAGCGGGATGGTTTACATTACAAACACTAACACTCTTCCACAGCCCATAGAATTATAGCATTATAAGTAATTTCTATTTCTGCATTTGCTCTTTGTTACCCTTATTTAAAAAAAGACTATAGATGGAAGAATTAATGTATTGACGTTCATGGTATAACTCATTTCTTCACAATACAAGATAGAAAATATTAACGTGTGTTCATTTTTTTAAAAAAGGTTTCTTAGAAATATGACCCACACAAATACATTAAACCAAGAAAATAGCCATAATATATCATCTCGGGTTTGTGAAAATGTTAAATTTTTCATTTGCCACTCGATAGTTTATTCCTTTCTGGCAGAGACGACAAGGTAGTGAGTGTGTTTTGCTTTAAGCCACTAAGTTAATGGTGATCTGATCTGCAGGAGTGAATGACTGACCCTATCTTTTAGCAAGACTATCTTCTCAAATCGGAAGGCAGACATATTTCTCAAGTGGTCAGGAAAGCCTGGTGAATGACATAAGCAGCTGAGCAGAAGACTCCAGAAGACAGAAGTAAGTGCTCGCTTGGGTGTATATCAGTAGATCCTTCTGGAAAGTGATTTTTCAACACGTATTAAAAGGCTTAGCAATATCCTTTCTCTTTCACAGAGCAGCCCTTTCTGTGAGAACTTCTCTAAAGAAATAACTAGCTTTGCACTGGGAAAAGTACCAGAGTCCTTCTCGGTAATTGCTTATAATTGTATAACTTAAAACAATTGAAAATTTAAAACTGTCTAAATATTTCATAATGGATTATTGATTCAATAAGTTAGAATGGCTTCAAAGATAGCTCTATATTCTTTAAAATGTTGAGCATGGGGGCTGGGAAGATGGCTCAGAGGCTGAGTGCTTGTTGCACAAGGCCTCAGACCCTCCAAGTTTCATTGCCCAGAACCCACATAAACAAACTCTGGGCCTACGAGGAGCAGAGAATCATTGAGACGCGGGAAAATGGCATCCCTGGTGTTGTAGTCAGCTTTCTAGTTGCTGCGCAGAAAGAACCCAAACAAAAGTGGCTTGTAGAGGAATGGATGTATTTGGCTTACGGACTCGAGGGGAGACTCCATTCTGGCAGGGAAAACGATGGCATGAGCAGAGGGGTGGACATCACCTCTGCCACAGCACTGCAAACAGCGGCAGGAAGGTGTGCCAAACTCTGACAAGGGGAAGCTGGCTTATAACCCCCATAAGACCACCCCCAACAACACAGCTCTAGTGAGGTTCTAATTCCCGAATTGCCATCAGCTGAGGATCGATCTATCAGAACACATTCATTGGTTTGTGGGGGACACCTGGATCAAACCATGACACCTGGGTTCAGAGAAAGACTCTGTCTGAAAGAATATGCAGATGGTTGGTAGAGGAAGAGGGGGGCCCATATTCTCCTGTGCACCACAGGCATACACCTGCCACACTCCATGGACACAAACCATCCTGCACATGCAAAGAGAGGTTAACATAGAAGAACATTAAATGACAAGGGGAAGTTGCTATGTGACCTATTAAATCCGGAGTCACCTGAAACACAGAATACATAATAAGCCTCCATGTGAACAGTATGCATATATGTCATCTTCAGGAGAGAAGCAAGAGGGATGGTTCATGTTACAAACACTAACACTCTTCCACAGCCCATAGAATTATAGCATTATAAGTATTTTCTATTTCTGCATTTGCTCTTTGTTACCCTTCCCTTATTAAAAAAATGACTATAGATGGAAAAATTAATGTATTGATGTTCATGGTATAACTCATTTCTTCACAATACAAGATAGAAAATATTAAAATATGTTCATTTTTTTAAAGAAAGGGTTTCTTAGAAATATGATCCACACAAATACATTAAACCAAGAAAATAGCCATGATATATCATCTCTGGTTTGTGAAAACGTTAATTTTTCATTTGCCTCTCGATAGTTAATTCCTATCTGCTGTTCATTGCCAAGGCCATCCGTCAGTGGGCTGCTACAGTCCCTGGAAGCAAAATGATGTCTTAACAGTGTTGGCTGCAGACACGTGCTACGGAACCATTACCTAGACAGGTGTGAGGTAATCACAAGCCATCGAGTTCTGCAATATTGAACCTACAGAGTGCTCTTACAAACTTCTAAGAAAGGA
Source organism: Zapus hudsonius (assembly GCA_004024765.1). Taxonomy (NCBI): domain Eukaryota; kingdom Metazoa; phylum Chordata; class Mammalia; order Rodentia; family Dipodidae; genus Zapus; species Zapus hudsonius. The sequence continues at coordinate 16,625 of PVHP010023930.1, read as the reverse complement.
AGAAAAATATACACAATTACTGCTCCATGAGAGTCCCAGGATAAATTGTTTCTTGATCACTGGAATCTAAATATGGCATGTGCTTGAAACAAGCAGCTCAAATGCTGATCAATTACCTATCTGTATCTCCTGCCTTCCCTGAATCTTATATCATTGAAGAACTAACACAGGGTAACTCTTGATCCTCTGGTAAGGAAACGTTGTCTCAATATATCAACAGAGCGTGAACATGAGAATTAGCGAGAGTGTTCATATGTTCCCATGCCTGCCTGGAACTGTTGGTTTCTGGGGCTGGGGAGCCAAGGTGATACTGGGGGACAGTGACCAAAAAGGCCAAGAGATGAGTTGGAGAATGCATTGTCCCGGGCTCTGTATAAGCCGTGCGTGAAACACAGTGACCCATCTTCCCAGGCTGAGGTCCAACATCTGGGGGGCAGCAGGAACCTAAGCAGTCACGGGCTGATCTGTGACACGCTTCCCGTGTGAGAGAGAAGACAGGGGAGACACCTGGAGGAACAGCCGAGGGCGAGAGAAGACCAGCCAAACCCTTGCCCATCACACCAGCATGTGGCCTGCAGGGAACTTCAGTTCTGTTCTCTCTCTCTCTCTCTCTCTCTCTCTCTCTCTCTCTCTCTCTCTCTCTCTCTCTCTCTCTCTCTCTCTCTCTCTCTGTGTGTGTGTGTCTTTGTTGCACCCTGAAAGAGCAGGCTCAACCCCTCAGCACAGCCAGGCGTGGAGGACGTGTTTCTCTGGGCTGTAACTTGCGCTGGCCAAGCACACGGGCACTGTGCTAGGATTTAGGAATCTGGTTTCTGACACACATGCTTAGTCCCCATCAATAGATGCAGGTGCCACAGGGGCCAGCATTTCCCATGATGACTGAGCAGACACCAGGGGATGGGTGAAGGGCCTGAGCCAAAGGTGACATCATCATCATCCAGGCCATTTGCCCTGTTCAGAGGTCAGTGTGTACATGAGCATGCACACACATGTACCCACACACATATGAGCATGCACACACACACACACACACACACACACACACACACACACATGCACGCACATACCTATGGCATCACTTGCACTTGTTAGGAATCCCTAACAAGTCCAATGAGCCATCAAACACCTCATGTGTTCTTTCTCTTTATATAAGCAAGCTAACCTCTGTGCTGAGCCCCAGGCAAGCACGGTGTGGGTGTGAACACAGTGTCACCTCTCTGCTGGGCCCCAGGCAAGCACAGTGTGAACACAGTGTGACCTCTGTGCTGGGCCCAGGCAAGCATTGTGTGAACACAGCTCTAGATTGGGTGCAGCAGGTCATCAGTGAAGAATTTGAGATCACAATGATGTCCACTCTCTCATCTGTAGAGAAACATTTCCTACATTCCGGCAGACACCAATTCCATGATGGATGTCGTTAGGCGCAAGACCTTCACACTCATGACAAGGCATCTTGAGCAAAAACTCTTCCCAGAATAAGACCGAGTGCAAACATACCCGGGCCAAGCAGATGAAAATGCATGAATTCATTGCAGAAATAGGGATGAGGAGGGGAACTGGAAGGTGAGGCTTGGTCCCTCTTCCCTTGTCTGTATTTTATAGATCAATAAGGTTGTATTACTTGAGGAAAGCTTACCGGTAGACTTTTTCTTACTTTTATAAGGAAAAAAATCAATCTGCAACTTTGTGAAAATGTAAGTGGGGACTCAGAGGTTCCCAGTCAATAACCTGAGAGGCATGTTTTATGAGGATTTAAGGGAAAGAGGAGAGATCCAAGCAAAGTCATAGAATCAGCTTGGAGAAGACAGGTGACCACAGAGGTGGAGTGACCCTTTCCCCCCCTGCTGGGGACAGATGTTATCAATCCTATCTAACTGCCTCTGCTCCCCCCTCATGAGGGGAGGGTCAGACCACAGCTAGACCCCAGGCAGGAGAGGAGATGCCTAGCCTCTGCTACAGATACTCAGCCATCCACCATGGTGACATGACCCCTTCCTGTCCCTGAAGCAGGACCCATGGCCCCAGACCTGACCTTGGAGCACCAGCTTCACACCCTGTCCTGGAGGAAAAAGCTCAGGAATATAGACAAGGTAGTGCCTGGTACCACACCATCACCATCGCTGCAGCTAGCCAGATCCTACCTGCAGATTCAGAGAGTGGTTCCTCTCCTGTTGGGTCAAGAAAGACCTGCCCCTCAGACCCTGGGTACTGGGGCATCCCCTTTGCCCTGAGCTAGAGACTTGGTCTCTTCTCAGCTCTGATTTGCAGCTCTGTCTGATGTCCAAGCTGTAAGAAGGGGTTCCTAGCACACTTACATCTAGAAGATCTGAAATTCCTTTCAGTGCCCATTGGAGTTTTGAGGTAACGAAAACCAGGCATAGAGATATTTGACTATTTAATGATCTCAGTGTGACCTGACTGCAGAGGATGCTGGTCCCCACGTCCGCGGTCCTGGGATGGTTTGCTTATGCATGCTAACACACCAGGATTGGAGCTCATGGGCTATGCTGTGTTCATGCCCTCCTCCGTGGTCCTGTATATACACATGTTAACACACCAGGACGGGAGCTCATTTTAAGGTACTATTTAAGCTGCTTTGACGAGTGCATACATTCACACAACCATCATCACTTCCAAGGGGGGGTGCTTTATCAGACCCCAAAGTCTTGTGTCTATTTGTGGTCGATTTTCCATGTGCTTCTCATGTAGGCTAGTTTTGCCCTCCTAGAATATCACAGAAATTGTATCTTCCATGTCAACTCATCACATGAACACCTCATTGCAGCAAAATGGCTACAAAAATGGTGCCCCAAAATGATGACTTTCTGTCTCTCCTCCTTGAAGCATTGATTAAAATTTGAGTATGAGGAATGCCTGAACCTTCTCCCTCCCTTGTATATGAACATGGACTCAGAGCTTTCATTTTAAAGCATTTAATCTACAGCTCACATTGCTTTCTTCATCAAGCTGTTCCGGGATCAGTGCGCAGTGATATATTAAATTCATTTTCTAATAAATACTTCACAGAGGGATGATGGGTTCAGAGTTGCCGGATTTGTATATGTTGATGACTCTTTCGTGACAACCGGGATGCTATTTTAAAGGCTGCTTCCTTTTTTTCCCTCCCTTTGTGTATTCCTTTTTTTGAAAAAAATTGTACGGCAGCCTAGTCCTTTTATCTTTGTAAATTATTTGATCTTCTGCTTGAGACCCAGGGAATTTCTTCTTCATGTCTAAATCTAAAAGTTTTACTCTGAGCATCTCAAAGCTGAAGATTAAGATGAATTTTCCCAGGACCTGATAAGTCCTTTTAAAGTACAGGGCTTTCAAATAACTTTTGTGTGTTTCTTCTTTTTCTGGAAAGTTTTCTTGAGTAACAGTTTCAAAACCTTAGTTCTACACTGATAGTTTGTTTTCTCTCTCTGGGATCCCCAAAATGAAAACTTACTCCTATTTGGCTCATTATCCATTTCCACTATCTTTTTCTCTATCTGTTAGTTATGACCCTATTTTTATTTTTTTTTAATTATTTTATTGCCATGCCTCAGTGACTCTCATTAATTTTTTTTGTGTGACACTAGAGGCTGTTCTTTACATTGACTGTTGTCTTATTCAGTTTATTTCATCGATGTGTGGCTGATAAGCAGGGTAGCATTCTTTGGCTCTATCCAAGCAGAAGTCATGAACGGACACATGGTGGTTTCTTCTGTGTTGGAAGTTCTGTGTCCTTGACTTAGTCCTTGAGAGAATCCAGAGGCCCAGAGGCTCTGAGTCCCTGAGTCCTGAGAAGTCAAGGTTTATGGCTCCAGGTTGTCAATACCAGAGCTCTGGTTGTTCGGATAAGAGGTTCACTGCTCCAGGCTTGGGCTCTCAGTGGCCCTTTGGTATTAGTTAACATCAATCCAGCTCATAGCAACAGCTGGCGTTTGCAGCAGGAGGAGATGCAGTGTTAACAGCTCTCAAGCTCTGAGTATTGGGATCCACGGCTCCTAACAGTGGCAGAGGTTACATTACTCAGACCAGGAGTGTTGGACCCTCAGCACTTGGGGCTTGCATTTGACCTCCTCTAAAGAATGCAGTCTTTCATCTTGATGCTTCATAACCGTCTTCCTTCCAGTCTTGGCTTTCGATCTCCTATGGCTCTCTTCTGCTATTCCGTCTTGTACCAGCGCCTTCTGCAGCTCTTCAAGCTGCCTTCTCACCACAGCTGCCACTGGTACCACCGCTTCACCTTAGAGAACCTCAGCACACACACCAGACCACACCTACTGCACATGGACACGCAGCAAATAGGGGGAAAGGTAGAAATAGTGGGTGAACATTAATATAAAGTCCTATGTGCCTTTAAATTATAATTGCATTTTAAGTGCTGCTTGGGAAATGAATGGTTATGAGACAGTAAAGCACATATGAAGAGTGGCTGTTTCCAGGAAGAAGGGCTGGAGGCTATATTTCTATTTTATTTTTTCTCTGTGTGAAGAACTCTGCACAGCAAGTGTGCATTGCTCTTGGGAGTCAGCAAATGTGCCCTTCCACATCTAGGCACATGCCAACTGGGTGCCTTTCGACACCTAAAGTCAATTGAGACCCAACTATCAAATTTTAGCCATAGCTTAAGAATAGAATCTTCTGGTTTTAATTTTAGAATTCTGTATTTTTTAATAAAATGCTGATAAAATGAACTATTTTCCTCTTTCTTTTTTTTTTAAAAAAAGGCACATTTCCTGTGGGATGTCACCAAGCCTTTCAGAAGAGCCTAAAGGATAAAAACACACCTCTCAATTCCATGGGGGAGGATTTAAGATTCAATCAATTTCCTGAGGTTATATAGCAGTACGTTATTCAAATCCCATTAGAGGGTGAGCACCAGAGGTGAGATAGCATTTTGATAGATCTAGAAAATTCAGGTTGGGTTAACTCCATTAAGGAAAGAAAATAGAAATCTATTTAACTCTAACCTAGACTCAGGCAATGCCTCTTGCATCCTAAAGAAATGCAGAAAGAAAGAGCCCAAGGCCAGCACCACACAATTTGAAATGTGACCCACTGTCAAAACTCAGGGATTTTCATCAGCTTTTACAGAAGGCGGGATTCAAAGGACGAGCAGGTTGCAAGGTGCCATCCACAGAGTGTGATGACACCATCACGTTCAACGAAAATATTTTGCTGACACATCCAATTAGTTGACAAATAATCACAGATCCCCCATTGGATAATTGTGAGAGCGCATAAAATTTTTAAAGTGTTTTCAAATTGAGTTTTAGGTTTATATATAATAGACTCTAATGTGGAAAAAAGCTAAGTAGCAAAGTGAGCGTTGCATGTGGAGGAGGACACATCAGAAACAAATTTCACTTCCATTGAAATTCTTTCCCACAGAAATGGCCTTTCCCCCCCATTAGGGGTGCCTCCTGCAACAATAATGGTCATTGTTTCTTGATTTATCCCAATAATAAGCTTTTCATTCATCAGATAGTGACTGAGGTTAAGTTTATCTCTGAGGCTCCCTAGAAGCAGGGCTTCAGGCAAAGAATCTAGCCCACGGTCCAGAAGAAGTCTCCTCAGACAAAAAGGAAGTGAGGAGAGGACATCAGAATAACTGAGTGTCTGTGTGTAGTCTGAGCTGTCAACTGGCTTCAACTCAATCCACCACAGAGAACTGCTGTGTGGGTTGAACCCAAGGGGACCTTGGCCTCTGGTACATCTGAGTAAATCAGTCATTAACCTCAAGCTGCCAGCTGGGAGGAATGTGGCCTCTTAGGCTAGGCATAACCCCCTCCCCAGAAGGAGACTCTATGGCATACATCTGGTGATCACTCCCAGCAGCTCAGTGGGTGGCACATTGCCTGGGTGGAGCATCAGAAGCTGCCTTGCAATTCCTGTTTCTCAGTGTGGTCTTGAGCACTGATTAAGAAGATGGCTAGCCCTAGGGATCTGCCTGACTCCGCCTTCCAGCTATCCAGTTGGGATACAAGTGTTCATGTAACCACATCAGACATTTTTACGTGGGCTCTGGGTATTGAGTTCAGGACCACATGCCTCACACTTTATGAACCGAGCTATCTGCCAAGCTCACCTACCAGCTCTTCAGTAGTCTTTCTATAGCAATTGTGTTCTCATTGCTGGCACAAAGTATCCAACCAGAAGCAGCTTATGTGAGGAAAGGGTTTAGTTCAGGCTTACAGTTTCCAGAGGAAGCTTCATGGCAGAGGAGGCTGGCTCACATCATCACACATCCAAAGCAGAAAGAGAACAGCAAGACTGAGCTGGTTGTAGACACACAGCGGTGCCCCCAGCGGCACACCTCTGCCAGCAAGGCTCTACCCCCTAAAGGCCCCAGCAGTTGGAAGCTAAGTAAGAGGCTTAATTACACACACTTGAGGCAGTGTGGGGCATATTTCATTCAAACCACTGCACCTCTTCCTTCAAGGGAGCCTGATTCCTCTCAGTGAGGGGGGAATGTGGCACTCCCTTCCAGCAACAGAATGCAGTGTGTGGTTGACAAAATGAGGTATTGGAGGCACTAATGCTTCTTCACTCTTCCTCCACTTGCCATTGCCACAGATATTTGAAAGGATGAAGATCCTTAACACAATGTCAAGAGGCCCTGGTTACCTGAACCACCCAGGTGACAAAAAAAAATGTCTGCAAGGCACAAGATGCCTCCAATATTGCTGTGAGTGAAGCATCTCTCAACCCAGTCCAGCCTTTGGAAGTCTGCAGCACTAATGTCGTGACAGGCTGTGGTGGGGTCAAAGAGTTGTCCCCCAGGAACTCATGTGTTTTGAATGCTTTGTACCCAACTGGTGGCAATTCAGGAAGTGGAGAGGGGACAAGTCACAAAGAGACAGACTTGCCTGGTTAGCAAGCTTGGGTATTATCCTGAGCTCAGTGGAGAGATGCTGGAGGGTTAAGTTGGTGCATGATGTGGTGGGTTATGGTAGGTTAATGTAAAATGTCCCTCCTGGACTCATGTGTTTTGAATACTTAGTCCCCAGCTGGTGGCAATTTAGGAGGTGGATCCTTGCTGGAGGAGATGAGCCTTGCTGGAGGAGGTGGATACTTGCCGGAAGAGGTGGAGCCTTGCTGGTGGAGGTGGAGCCCTACTAAAGGAAGTGAGCCTTGCTGGAGAAGGTGAGCCTTGCTGGAGGAGGTAGAGTCAGGCTAGAGGAGGTGTAGCCCTGCTGGAGGAGGTAGAGGCCTGCTGAAGGAGGTGGAGCCCTGCTAGAGGAGGTGAGCCTTGCTGGAGGAGGTGGAGCCTTGCTGGAGAAGGTGAGTCTTGCTGGAATAGATGAGCCTTGCTGAAGGAGATGTGTCACTGGGGGTGGACCCTGAGGTTTCCTAGCTCCCCTAGCTTTATCCAAGGAAAGGTAAAAAGTTTTATATTTTCGTAGCAGAAGGTCCTTAAATCCACAAGAGCCAGGAGCCCAAGCTACTCTGGCTCCATCTTCCCACAGAGGCTGAGGAGGAGGGCTGGCATCTTCCATGATGGTCACATTGGAATGAAGGTGGCTCCCAGGCCCAGGGGAACAAATTACCTAACAAGAGGTTTTCAAAGGATTTACATCTCAAAGGGATGGATAAGGAGTTTGTAACTTTTCTAAACAAAATGCTGTGGGAAGGGTGGGCAGGGTCTGGAGTCAAGAGGAAACCTATGAACTCAGTCAAGTGAGGGGAACATTAGGCCATCATGGACCCCAAATCAATAACTTACATTAGCAGTGAGCTAACATCAGCATCAGGCATGATGGAGAAAGAATCAAGTACACACAGTAAGAAATAGATGGGTTTAAATTCGGGCACAGACTGTGGAGTCGGCAGCTTTATTTTTGATGCTGAAACATAGGAAAGAAGTAATTCACTGGGGTCATTTATTTTTAAGTTGGAAAGTTGATATTCATGTATATGCCCAGTCTAGCTGAGAGCTGTCCAATATGGAAAAGATTTGACTGGAAGTGTTCACACAGTAGAACATGTGAGAATTCAGTTTTCCAAGCCTCCCCACAATATCCAAAATGTCTCTTTCCACATTTGTTTCTTTCCTTGAAGTTGTGACTGAGGACCTGACAAGAAGCAAATTAAGGGAAGAAAGGTTTGTTTTGGCTCAGGATGTGAGTAAGCGTAGTTCATCATGGCTGGGAAGGTCCCTGGAGCCACACAGGAATGGGGGCCGCTGATCACATTGCATCCACACTCAGGAAGCCATAGAAGGTGAATGTAGCTGCTTAGCTAGCTTTCATTTCTGTCTTATTTGGTCTGGAGCTCCACTTATGGGATCTGCTGCCCACATTCATGGAGGGTCTCCTGCCACATTGAAAACTCCCTGGAAACCTCCAGGCATGCTGATAACTGTGTCTCCCAGTAATTCCAAATCCAGTCAAGTTTGGAAGTGTTGTCTAACTCTCTGCACAGGTTCCATTTATCTCAAGAATACTTGGCAGTGACCCCCATACATGGGAGCTCTGAAGCACCCTGGGGTGACAGCTTTGCAGGGCCACAGAAAACGCCACCTCACTCACCATCTCAGAGTGTAGGGTGGCTCGGGAGATAGAACTGTTAGAACCCCAGACCCCCGACTCAACAGAAGACTCTGACCAAATCACCTATGCAACACGCAAAGGGTTTTATTAAAAGTAACCAGGCATTCCCAGGGCTCAATGCGTATCCATAGCAAGACAGAGGCAATGAGCCCAGAGCCCAGTTTGAGCAGAGCCTTTAAAGAGAAAACAAACATACATTACAATTTGGGGAATCTTTACAGGCTTTTCCATTAAACAGAACATCTGCACATTCTTTCCATATCTGTAGAACCCATCGGCCAGGCCATTCTCAATATTTACCATCCAGGCCATTCTCAGTATTTACTGGCCAGGCCAGTCTCAGTACTTACCGTGTTTAACCACAGATGCAAGATTTCAGGGAAACAAAGGCAAGGTTATAGGAGCAGGATGAGGTGGGGGAGGCGCATACCAAAATACCATTCTGGATTTACTTTTTTTACTTTCTTTTACTAATCATTAGCTCCCTTTTTCCTTGAGATTTCTTATTTTTATTCTAATTTTTAATTTTATTCTAACAGAACAAGATGAAGGATTGTATAGAACCACTCTTGCCAGCATAAAGTCCCAGAGTTTACCCCATCTCCAGGGCATATTTAGCTAAATTCCTGGGAATGGTATGTGCTAAGGGAGAGGAGACATCTCCCAGGAAAAGGTCTGTCCCAGAAAAAGTCTAAGGACTGCTATATGAGTCCAAAAGGTCATATGGGCAAACCATTAAACTTTAAGTTTTCCTTGCATGCAGGTATATGAGGGAAAATAAATGAACTTCTGTTTTCTAAATACACAGCATCACAGTGAGTCATGGGCACCACCAATTCCCTCAGGGTCCTTCCTGAATTCCTCTGACAAGTGTTTCTCTGTCACGCTGAAGACAAGGCTGGTAACAGACAGTGAGGTGTCTCTTCCTCCACACCTGCACATCCTCTGGACCCTCCTCTGTCCATCTATGAGATGCTCCATTTCAACTTTGACTCATGGCAGACCATGGCCAGCTCTACTCACATGCCAGAAACATGAGCCACCATGATGGTACATCCAATGTGCCAACATGACTGAGCTAAGGGATGCCCACTGTGCTGGTAGTGAACAGCATTCCTTGGTGGTGTGTGTGTGTGTGTGTGTGTGTGTGTGTGTGTGTGTGTGTGTGTGTGGCTGATCAATATACAGTGTGCTCAGCACATACCCACAGTGTGTGCAGCCAGCAATCAAGCTATGGAAGGCCCACTTGGAACACATCATCAAGGGAGGGAGAATTACCTCATACTCCTAGAACTAAGCCCTCCACCTTCTCATTCCTCCTCTATCAAGATTCCTGAATCTAAGCCCTCTAACACTGAGAGAATTCTCTACCCTTAACTGGCTGTCAATCCTTCAGACTGAGGCAGAATTGTACCACCTGCTTTCCTGTATCTCCAGCTTGCAGACAACCTTCCGTGGACTCCTTGGCCTCCACAGCAATGTGAGCAAGCACCACATGCTGTCTCTTACAAGTGCTTATCTGTGCCCTGTTGATTTCTTTCCTACTCAACTTGGCCAGATTACCACCTTCCCAGCTATTTGCACAGGAAGTCTCGGGGACACCCATTCTATCCTCTGGGGAGGAGGAAATGGTTAGCTCCCTGTGGGAGGAATCCATTAAAGTTCAAATACCTCTAAAGTGGACAAAATATTTTTTATTCATGACTCATATTAAATACACATTAAGAGCTCTAGTGTATAGCACATTAATATATATTAATCTCATTTAATACTTAGATTGGTGTTGGGAACTAGACATGGGCGGATAGGGAGGCCATCGTATTCCCATTACTGCCGAAGCAAAGGAAGACAAAGACACATTCTGTGACTAACATCATGAGACCCAAGACCCAAAACACTGTGCATCTACATGAAAATGCCCTGTGCTAGAAGTCTAATGTCACCGAAGTTTCATATACAGAAAATGGGATCCATTTTGGTCAACATATGCTTATAAATATTCATTATCATTTACATGGTATTACAATGTTTGATATTATTAGTATCTGAGTTACTACAGGAAAATTAAAGATGCTTAGGAAGAAACAAGATGTCTGAAAGGTGTCAGTTGACCTGCTCTTCAAATGATCAGCTTATAGACGGAGAAGCCAGAATGTGTTGGACTTGGGGGAATACCTCACTATATCATCTCTGCTTTCCTATGGGGTGGGGGACTAGACTTCCATTAGCTCTGTGGAAGCCCACCTGTCATCATAAGAGGACCGACATCTCAGAGAAGTGCTTCCAGTGAGCAACCTCACACCCCCCCGGGAGGAGTCACAGCTCAGAGCCTCACAGGCCTCTCGGCAGAGTGGAGGACTTGTCCTTTATGAGCGCTTAACTTTTTGTTAAAAAATTTGGAGAAATGATGTGATCATTTTTTTAAATTCTGTTATTTTTATTTTTATCAATTAGAAACTTTGTTGTTTGGACAAATCATGTGTTAGTCTCATTCCCCTCCTCTCCACCCCCATTCCACTGAGGAACCTTCTCATTGGGGTTACCGGTATTGGCCATGGGGTTACAGGCTATGAGTTATGAGAGCAGAAGTCAGACACTGTAGAGGGAGGGGACAATGCCTCTGGATATTCCCTCCCACCCTGTGGCTCTTACAGTCTCTCCACCCCCTCATCCACAATGTTCCTTGAGTGTGTTATAGGTCTACTTTAGTGTTGAATTCTCAGCAACTTCTGGATTTCTGCTTTGCTACATTTTGAGTGTCCTCAGTGTCTGTCGCCATCTCCGGTGCAGGTTGTCAGGCTCGCAGTGAGAGAAGCACTCACACGTAGATCACCAGTTCCTCTGTGGCTTCAGCTGGACTCTGGCTGACGTGCAGGAGGTGACTCATCTCATGATAGGGAGTCAGCTATCTTTCTTGCCATTTTGATGGATTTGGGTTCTCCCTGGTTGTCACCAGCACCTAACTTCTGTGGCTTTTTCCCTCCTCCCTCATCTACCCACAGCATCTGAAATTGCCAATAAACCCATTCAGCCTGACAAACTGATCAGGCCAGCACTTTAGTGGGTTGTTTAAAAGCATCATGAGTTAGAGGCTACGCTTCTGACAATCCGCAATGAGCCAACAATCAGTTCCATAGTCACCACCCACGAAGGCCTATCACTGAGGAAGAAGAAAATGGAACCTTCTGACAGTACAAAAATGTAGGCCAAATGTGTCTCTGCTCATCAGCACAGGGTGGCAGCCAGTTTGACCACAGCTCATGCACACAGACATGGGAGGGTCCCAAAGGGAGACCCTAGCTAAGTGCATGGGCTCAGTGGGAGCCACAAGACACCTGGCAAAAAACATCAGTGAAGCCCCTGAGCAGAGCACACACATACCATACGGTGTGACATGTGGACCAAGAAACACATCAAGGGTGGAAGGTATGTTCAGGACCCAGCAGACTTCATTGACAACTGTGACAGAGAGCTGTCTCATGGCTGTGACCAGATACCCCTCAAGAACCAGCTTCAGGAAACAGAGGCTTATTGTGTGGCTTTGGGATCAAGAGGATACAGCCCATCCTGGTAGGGGAGGCTTGACACCAGGAAGAAAGGCACCTGGTCACATTGCATCTCTTCTGCAGTCAGGAAATAGTAGTGAATGAGGCACTCAGCTCACTTGCCTCTTTCTATTCAATCCAGAACCCCGGCTTTAGCTGGGCGTGGTGGTGAGCAGGCCTTTAATCCCAGCACTTGGGAGGCTTAGGAGAAAGGAGGATTGCTGTGAGTTCAAGGCCAACCTGACACTGCATAGTGAATTCCAGGTCAGCCTGAGCTAGAGGAAGACCCTACCTTGAAGAACCAAAAAGAATAAATAAAAATAAATAAAAAGTTGCAACAGAACCCTAGCCTATGGGCTGATGCCACTCACATTCAAAGCGAGTCTTCCTGACTCAGAAAAATCCTTCTGGAAACAGGTTCATAGACATGCCCACAAATATGTTTCCATGGTGATTCTAAATCCCACCAAGAGCTGGAAAGTTTGTTCAGTAGTTAAGGCTCTTGCCTGCAAAGCCTACCAACTCCGGTTCAATTTCTGAGTACCCACTTAGAGCCAGATGCACAAAGTGGCACATGCATCTGGAGTTTGTTTGCAGTGGCTGGAGGCCCTGGCACACCCTTCCTCGGTCTGTCTTTCTTCTCTCTATCTCTCTCTGCTTGCAAAATAAAGAAAATTATTCAAAAAATAAAATCCCATCCAGCTGCTAATGAAAATGAACCATCCCATCTCCACCGCATATCAACTTGACTCCCAAACAACATCTCTTTAAATCAGGACATTTCAACCCTAACCCCAAAGTATCATTTTTTATCTTGTAATTCAAAGTGCACTTAGTCCATCTCTAAAAGGTCCCATAGTCTTTAACAGCCCGGACACTATTCAAGTCTCTTCTGAGACTCAGGCCAATCTCTTAACTGTGAGTCTATATAAAATCCCAAAACAAGTTACATGCTTGCAGCATACAAAGGTAAAAAGGAAACATTCTCATTCTAAGACAGGAATGGGGGCAAAGCAAGAAAATACAGAAATAAAGCAAGATCAAAACGCCAGCAGGGTGAAAGTCAAATCCCGCAGTCCTGCCTTGGACACCTGGGCTGAAGAGAGACTCATCCAGATGCTGAAGGGCTTGGGTAGCTGCCACTCCATCTGTGACCCTTGTGGCACACATAGCTCCCCCCTTGGGCCGGCTGCATTCTGTACCTAGAATTTTCCTTGCCAGACACTCCATGGCCCTGGCACCTCCAACATCCTGGGGTCTCCACTGCCCTTGGGTTTCACCCTCACAGACCTGCACAGTGTCCTCTCGTGGCCTCTTTGTGGGGACTCCAGCCCTGCCAAACTGGCATCAGTGGCTCTCTGGATCCATGGCATGACACTTCCAGAACTCTTACCTTTGAAGTCTCAGAAATACGAGGTGACAGGGTGGACCTATTTGAATTAAAAGAGAAAAGAGGACCGCAGGGCAATTCAGACTCAGAGTTTGAATTGGTCACTTACACAGTCTGTGTCAGCTGCCCCTACGGGAGGGAGAGGGGACCGAGATAAGGTGCACGGTTCTTCAAAAGGTCCTAAAATGAAGAATGATCATCTTAGCACAGGACAAAGCAAAGAAAGAAGGACCCAGCACAGATATGTCCCATGTCACAAGGAACCAGGGTAGAGTCTGTTCTGATGGGTCTATAAACAGAAAACACAGTGTTGGTTACAAGACCATTTCCTCGTGTGTCCCTTAAAGGCAGTGCAATCCTAGCAAGAATAATTAGGCTTCCTTTACAGATCTGTTATTTATTAGGTACAGGCTCGGGGCTCTCATTCTTTCCTGTATCCGTGGCAATGAAGACTGTCAGAAAAGACAGGTTCTAGTCAGAGACGTTACTGGGTTGGCTAGAGAGAGAGATGTCCCATCTCTGTGTCTTCCTGGGTTGGTCATCTCTCTGTGACTGTGTGGCTTCTGTTGTAATTGTGTCACCAACAGAGAGCCTGCTGGTACCTGGGTAGGCTTTCTGGGACTTGGTCTGATATTGCACCTGAGTGTTTCTGCCTTATACAATGAAGCTGCTTTGCTGTAAAACTTCAAACTGCAGCTGGGAGAAACCTACTTGGTGTGCCTGGTGGGAAAAGCAAAAGGAATAGATAGAACTGTGGTGTGTGGGGGGGAGGGACTCTCTGGAAGCCTCTCCATCCCCATCTATCCAGGTTCCCTGCTCAGCCTCCTGGGTAATTGCTGCTGCTTTCACTGATTCTCCAGGGAAGTTTCCAGAAAGCAATGCCATGGTAAGATTTCCAATTAAGCGGAACCCTTCTTGAGATTGTGTATCACTCTTCTTACTTTGGAAAAAAATCCAGTTTCCATAGCAAAGGGTTGCAGTGTTCTCAGACTTAGAGAACTAAAATTTTCTATAAAAAATGTTTGGTTTTTATTTGTTGACATTTTCATATATATATATATATATATATATATATATATATATATATATATATATAATATTTTGATGATGTATATGCCGTATTACCCTCCCTTATTCCCCTCAACCTCACTCTGTTCCCCATCACTTATCAATAGCTGCACCACAGAAGAGAATGACTCCCTCGCCCGACAACCATTCACTGTCCTTAGCTCACTAGGGAGGGGAGTGGCCTGCAAAGCACTCCTCCTATCGATAACAGGATGCTGACTGGCCCGCCATGTGCAGGTCACAGCCGGTGGGAGGAGGTCATGAGTCCTGTGGCCTCATCATGGTCTGATGCCAGAGTTCCTTAGATCTCCTCCTCCTCCAGCTCTTCTATTCTTTCTGCCCCATCTTCCACACTCATCATGTCCTGCAGTGACTCGCCGGGTGTCAAGGGCAGGCTTTACTGTGCTTAGGAGAGAGGGAAATCGATGGAATTCCCGGTAGACAGTCCCCGCAGCCCTGGTGGCCATGATTCTAGATCCAGTGCCTCATCCAGAGACTTCATTCTTTCCACCTCCTCTCCTCTGCACAACCGTGGAGCTAGTCACAGACTCAGAATGGCCACCAGTGTGTCCCCTGCAGAGGCAAGTGAGTTCCCACTCCTATTCATGCTTATGCTTGCTGTTCTGGACCCCAATGACACCTTCTCTACTTTCTCCACAGTTCAATGACCCACACCACCACACACACACATCTCCAGGACTGACTGCAGCCTGTGGTGCCTTGGAGGCTTGTCCCACCTCCTAGCCTGAGGGTGCTCTTCACAGAACCCCTGACATCTCCTGGCTTGGACTCTGTCCCTAACCACTTGGGGGTCTTTTCAAGAACTCAGAACTGCAGACAAGCTGAAAGGGAGCTGGTGCCCTTAAAGTACTGTGATCCCATGAGGGTAGGACCAGCGGCATCCTCCATACCTCGCACACGTGAGCTCAGAACTGCAGGAAAGTGCTCACTTGTTTCAGCACCTAATTATGTGGATAAACCATAGGCCCATGGAGGATGGAGAGCGGTAATGAGGCAGGTGAACCAAGCCTTGGAGACAGCTCAGCCACCAGATGTGGGTGGAGCTAAGGTCCCCTTCCTCCTGCCCACTGCCCCACTGAGAGGTGACAGCAAAATGCCACTCACAAATGAATACACTGATCTTCTCAGACATTGCAGGTGGTGTTTGTGTTGAGATAGGGTCTCACTCTGGCCCAAACTAACTTCAACATTGTCAACCCAAGACTCTATTCCTGGTGCTCCCTCAAGTTGTGTACGGATGTATCTTTCGGAGTCACACCCATGCTGGTGCGGCTTTCCCATAATGCAGCTGCCTTTGGATCATTCATGCTCTTGTAAGGTTAATAAAAAAAGAAAAACCCATCCTCCTGCCTCAACCTCCTGAGTGGTGGGATTATACATGTGTACCACCCTGCCCAGCCTACACCTGACATTTTATAGTAATACAGGGACTGCTCCCATGTGTCCCCACGATGATGTGAGATAAACGATTACAAGGCTATCCTGGAAGAAAATGGAGGTACCAGAGGTGATAGAATAACCCATTCTGGAAACTGGTTATGATGGTTTGGATGTACAATGTCTCCCTAGCATCACGTGTTTGTGATTAAGCTGGTGAAGACTTTGGGAGGTGGGGCCTTGCTGGAGAGGTGTGCTCTGTGGGCGGGAGGACTTGGGCTTGAGGAGTCCAGCCTGCTGCAATGTTCGATTCTGCTCACACTTGCTGCCTGCTTGCAGCTGCAGATATATGTGACACTATGAGTGAAGCTTCCTGTGAAAACTACTAGCCTGCAATAAATTCTTTCCTCCCAAAAGCTGCTTCTGGATGGGTGCTTTGTCCCAGAAACAAAAAAGAAACTTCTGAGCTAGAGAGATGGTTCAGCAGTTAAGGTGCTTGCCTGCAAAGCCTAATGACCTGGGTATAATTCCAGTGCCTACCTGGAGCCAGACACACAAAGTGGTGTTTGCATCTGGAGTTCACTTTCAGAGGCTGGAAGCCCTGGCATGACAATTTTGTCTCTTTCCTCTCTCTACTTTTAAATAAATAAATAGAAAAAATTTTAAAGTAACTTCTACAGAGGT
>PVHP010023929.1:0-26908 GCA_004024765.1 Zapus hudsonius | reverse complement strand
AAGAAATCGCAGAATACCATCGATCTTCATCGAGAGTCCCAGCGAGGTCTGGAATGGTAACCAACCCCCAGATGGCAGTTAGTGAAGGGCTGGAGGGCAATGCACAAGCTGCCAGGGGAAGCTGATTTGCGATAACTGGAGTAAACAGACCATTGGCATGAAACATAGTCTGCGGCCATGAATAGGCTGGATACAGTTCAGCAAACCAAGAAAGGAGCAATTATGCAATGAAGGAGCCTGGGCCTGGGGGAGTCAATCAACAGCCATTAAATTTGGCCGAATATTCCACTCAGTGAGGGGGAACCTTTGATTGGAAATGGGGATTTAGGGCAAGATGCACCGGATCCCATACTCTTGGGCACCCAAGAAAAGATGCACTATGCGAACGTCTGACAGGGAGGCTACTAAAAATAGAAACTAGGTAATCCAGAGTGGTCTATATCTGTTAACCTATACGATTCTCTGTTCTTTTGAGTGTTCGCTTTGTAAGATTTGCTCGAAGTCAGACCATTTTTTTCCCCAAATTTCGATATGTCATTTTTCCTTGCAGCTGAGTAGAATTCCATCATGTAAATATACCACAGTTTCGCTTTCCATTTCTCCACGGATTGGCATTTGGATTGATTCCAATTCTTGGCTATTATGAATTGAGCTGCTATAAACATAGTTGCACAAATGTTTCTGAGTCGGGATGTGACATCTTGTGGACAGATGCCTAGTAGTGGTATAGCTGGGTCTATTGGTAGTTTTATATCCATTCTGTTTAGGAGTCTCCACACTGCTTTCCATAGTGGTTGAACAAGTTTGCAATTCCTCCAGCAGTGAATAAGGGTTCCTTTTTACCCCGCATCCTCACCAGCAACGATTGTTGTTGATTTTCTTTATGATTGCCATTCTGACCAGGGTAAGGTGGTATCTCCTTGTGCTTTTGATTTGCATTTCCCTGATGCTTAAGTATGCTGAACACTTTCTCAGGTGAGAAAAGGCCATTTGTGATTCCTCCTCTGTGAATTCTCTGTTGCGATCAGTGCCCTATTTTGTGAGGGAGGAATTTGGGTTTTTGTTATTAATTTTTTTGAGTTCTCTGTAGGTTTTAGAAATCAGGCCTCTGTCTGTGTTTTAGCTGGTGAAAATCATCTCCCAGTTTGAAGGGGGTCTATTGACTCTGAGAACAGTGTTTTTGTCTGTACAGAAGCTTTTGAGCCTGATCAGGTCCCATTGGTTAAGAGACTGTTGCACTTCCTGGGCTACAGGATATTTGCTCAAGAACTTATTTCCTACTCCTATCTCATGTAGGGTTCCTTCTATTTTTTTTTCTTCCAGGGAGTTTAGGGTTTTATAGTTAATATTGAGGTTTCTGATCCATTTGGAGTTGATCTTTGTGCATGGTGAAAAGAGTCCCTCTATTTTCATTTTTTACACGTGTTTATCAATTTGTCCAGTACCATTTGTTGAAGATGCTATCTTTAGCCCAGCATACATTGTTGGCATCCTTGTCGAAGACTATGTAACTGAAGTTACTTGAATTAAAGGCTGGGTCTTCAATTCTATTACACTGGTCAGACTGTCTGCTTTCCTGCCAATAATATGCTGTTTTAGTTACTATGGCTTTGTAGTATGTTTTAAAGTCAGGTATGGTGATACCACCTGCGTAATTTTTTTTTTTTTTGCTCAGAATAGTTTTAGCTATTTGAGGTCTCTTACCCTTCCAAATAAATTTTGAGATTATATTTTCTATGTCTATGAAGAAGGAGGTTGTGATTTTTATTGGCATTGCGTTGAATCTGTAGAGTGCTTTTGGCAGGCTTGCCATTTTTACTATATTGATTCTCCCTATCTATGAGCATGGAGTGTCTTACCAATTTGTCACATCCTCCTCTATTTCCCTCTTGAGTGTTTCAATACTTTCCTTATAGAAGTCTTTCACTACCCTGGTTAGTGATATTCCTAGGTATTTGATTTTCTTTGAGGTTAAAGAGAACAGGACAGTTTCTCTGATGTCTTTTTCTGAATGTTTGTCTTCTGTATATAGAAAGGCTGCTGATTTTTTTGTGTTAATTTTGATATGTTGGTCCATCTTTTCTTGCATGACTAACATTAATTTCTCCTTAGGATGTGTGCCAGTATGATTGGGGTTTAGTGTCATGTCATCCTGGGCCTGTCTCCGCTCTCTCTCTTTAGTGGTATTGTTGTTGTCATTTGGCATGGTTTCCTCAGCTTTTGTAATTTACTTGCGTTGAGGTCTGCCCATTTCTATTCCACTTGAGGTAGTTGGTGGGATGCCTTTGAGATATCTGCAGGGGTTGGTGGGTGTGGGGGCATGGAGCTGTGGGGGTATGTGTTTGTGGAGTGATAGCAGACCCCAGGAGGTTGTGGGTACAGGGGGTGGGGCCACAGGAGTGGGCAGGCACTGGGAGCATGCCTGCAGTGGTCATCAGGCCCAGGGGATGGAGTTGGCAGGGGGAGGGGTGGAAGAGGTGGGTGGGGCCACTGAGTTCCCTGGAATTAGTGTTGCTGGGTTCTCTGGGTGTGGGGAGAGGGGCTTATGGGTTCCTCAGGAGCAAAAACAGGGCCACTGGGCTCTCTTGGCACAGGAAAGGAGCCACTGAGCTTCTGTGGGAGTGTGGCTACCTGGTGTGTGAAAGGAGCCACTGGGTTCCCCTGGCATGGGGAAGGAGCTGTTGGGTTCCCTGAGAACTAGAAAGGAGCATCTGAGCTCCTCAGGCATGGGAATGTTTTCCCTAGACTCCTCCGGTGAGGGAATGGAGCTGCTGGGTTCCCTGAGCTCTACAAACCAGCCACAGGTTACCTGGGTGCGGTAATGGAGCTGCTGGGTTCCCCTGGCTCTGCAAACTAGCTATGGGTTACCTGGGTGTGGGAGAGGAGCCATGGTTCTCTGGGCACAGGAAGGTAGCCGGTCCTCCTGGGGGGGGGGGGCAGCCGGGTCCCTGGACAGGAAAGCAGCAAGTCCCAGGACAGGAGAGCAGCCGGGTCCCCAGGCAGGAAAGGCAGCTATGTCCCTGGGCATGAAAGCAGCCCAGTCCCCAGGCAGTAAAGACAGTTGGGTCCCTGGGCTTGAAAGCAGCCAGGTTCCTGGGTGGGAAAGGCAGCTGGGTCCCTGGACAGTAAAGCAGCTGGGTCCTTTTCTGAGACTGTATGTGCCCTTGATATGCAGTCATCCTGACTAGGCCTTGGCTTGCCTGGCAGCTATGGGGTGGTGCTGGGTTCCTGGGCACCACCTGAGGTCACCTATTCCCTTTCAGTGGCTGTGAGGCTGCATGGTTCCCTGGTACCCACCTGAGCCAGGTTGTGCCCTCCCAGCTGTGTTGTGGGGTCCATGGTACCCACGTGTGCTCTCCTGGCAGTGGCACAGAGTCCCTGGTACCCACCGGGCTGTGGCACGGGGTCCCTGGTATCTGCGTGAACCAGCCTGTGTCCTCCTGACTGTGGCATGGGGTCCCTGGTACTGTCCTAAACTGACCTGTGCCTTCCTGACTGTGGCACGGGGTCCCTGGTACCCGCCTGGACCAGCATGTGCACTCCCAGCAGTGGTGCGGGGTCCCTGGTACCTGCCTGGACCAACCTGTGCCCTCCCTTCAGTGGCACACGGTCCCTGGTACCCGCCTGGACCAGCCTGTGCCCTCCAGGCAGTCCCTGGTACCCACCTGAACTGGCCTCTGCCCTCCCAGCAGAGGCAGAGGTTCCCAGGTATCTGCCTGAGGCCTGGCCCCAACCGGCAGTTGTGGTCCAGAGTGGACTTCCAGAACCGAGCTAGGTTAGTTTTCCCAATGAGCACGTATGCCTGTGTGTGCCAGTGGTTCGAAGAGTCAAGTGTGCCCTAGGATCGAACACTATAGGGAAGAGGCCCCGGGAGGGAAAGGTGTTCAGACAGCAAGGGCTCAGGAAGCAGCTGGAAAACAATGGGAGATGATGGGAGCTTGGGATTGGGGAAGGGCGGCTCTCCATTCTTCTGTGGAGCAGGGAGCCGCTGGGGAACCCTGTCTGGGCTGGTGCAGGAGCTGGGGGGGGGAGGGTGGACTTAGGTTCAGGGCCAGCTGGGGTCTGGGGTTTGGATTCCAGCAGGAAAATCAAACCTTTATGGAGAGAGTACTGGCATCCGCCATCTTGCTCAGCCCCCTCTGTTGATTCTTGACCTACAGTTGAAATTGTAGAATGGGAAGCTATACATTATTTTTAGTATCTGTAAGTTTCTGTGCCTATATTTCAGAAATACATTTGCCTTAGAATTGTATGAGTGTGAAATTTTTTTTCTACAAATACAAAATATGTTTGATTAATAAAAGTCTTTTAAGGTAAAATAATGCTGTTTGAATCCCAATATCTAGATAATTGCTTATATAAATTTGATTTACTTAGACTTCTCCCGAAATAAGGAAATTGAACTACAACTAATCCTTAGAAAGGCACTGGACTAAAAAAATATATATTCCCCAAGAGCCAACTCAGTAACATAATAGCATTTGGGAAGTATCTCTCATATGTTAAGTATCATATAGATAGATTATTTTTATTACCAGGATTTATAGTTTCTAAATATATACAGATTTATTCTTCACTGAAAATACGTTTATTTCTACTTATTAAGAAACATAAATTTATGATTAACCGATTCAACCATTGGTCTACTGACATTTTATCCCCACAATGATGAGGTGTAGGAGTATGCCAATATGAAGAGAATTTCTGAGATGTTTACAGAACACTTGTATTAATATTACATGGAGTCTATTGGTAGTCATTCAGTTCCTAGAATACAGCTATGCTATGTAAAATACTGAAATATTGTATATTAAGGGCATTTTAAATTTTACATACTTTTGCTCCTTACTTAAATATGCTACTAAGTTGCTATAGGTGTCTGTCCCTGAAAATGCTGTTTCTGCCAGTTTGACAAATTGTATATGGGAATTGTGCCATTGTAGAAACTTGGGTTGTACATACTCAAAGCTTCTTCAGTACACCAAAATCATAGGCTGTTCACAATTAGCCAGGTATTCAGTCTTACCTAGAAATCAGATGTGATTTTATATAAAATTTGTAATGAAGACTCTACTAGGAGACTAAAGATAATATGTATTCACTGACTAAGGCCAAAAAAGACAATGTTTCTTCTTTCTATAAGGATAACACTGAGCATGTATCAAGAACTATAGAAGATGGGTAAAACCTGAATGTGAAAGGGTATTGCCATTGCTTGATCCAGGTGTCCCCCACAAACAAATGAATGTGTCCTGTATGACTGATCCTCAGCTGATGGCAGTTTGGGTTTTACACCCTTGCTGGAGCTGTGTTGTTGGGGGAGGGCTCAAGTGGTTATAAGCCACCTTCCCCTTGCCAGTGTTTGGCACATATTCCTGCCATTATTTGCAATGCTGCGGTGGAGGTGATGTCCACCCCTCTGCTTATGCTATCATTTTCCCCGCCAGGATGGAGTCTCCCTCGAGTCCATAAGCCAAATAAGCCCATTCCTCCACAAGCTGCTTTTGCTTGGGTTCTTTCTACACAGCAACTTGAATGCTAACTGCAACAGGCATACAAATTTACACTAACTTTTTTGTAAACCTGCCTCAGATTTAATGTATTTATTCACATAATTTCAAAAACAGTACTGACTACTTTAGAACAACTGCTTGGAGGAGGAATGAGAGTAGTGAGAGAGGAAGAGTGGACAAGGAAAGATAATGGGTGGTGAATATAAGCAAACTGTAAAGATTAAAGAATGTGTCTATATGCATGCATATATGAAAATGTCAACACAAAACCCGTGATTTTGAATTAGAATGCAAGATTAAGAAAAACGTTCTAGTAAAATTATATTACAATTATGCATAACTAGATTTGGGTGCTTCCCTGTGTATATGGTAGCTTTCTTGGACTATGAATTCCTTCTTTAAAAGTTTGCTCTTCACCTTGAAGCTTAATCATACCAAATACCAGAGATCAGATATTGAATTGAAATAACATTCTGCATGATATCTCTGACACTATTATGGCCTTGGTGATCTTCCTCAAAATATAAGAACATGGTAGTCTTTATTCTAAAGAAAATTTTTCTTGTTTCCAAAATGCTGAGGAGTTTTGGTTATGCCATTATTGTCACGCTAATTTGACTAATAGGCAGGCAAGCCACAACCATTCACATTTTCATAGTGCTCCATTCTACTGATAAATGTGAATGCTTTCCTTTCTACATCAAAGCTTCCCTGGATAATAGAATAAAACCTACAAAACTTTCACTATATCTTCAGTACCAGAAAGTTTCTTAAGGTCTTCCCAGAGGATCTTATGTATTTTTTCTTGGAAAGTCACGAAAATGTATGCTTTCCTTTTATAGCTTAAGATTAATTTACTTCTACTGATAAAGAAGATCTGAAAATAGGAATGATTTGATGTAACCATACAATAATTGCTTATGAATGAATGAGAGATTGCTGTTTGCTGAAAATTTTATACTGTACTTATAATCAATGCTTTCAGATATAATAGTTATGTCATATTTATGAAATATACTCTCATTATTATGATCATAACAGCCTACACTTTTTTACTTAATTTTGTCCAGAGCCATATGAGTCAATAATTTAAAAGACATAGTTTTACCTGATAAATGCATCAGCTAGACTTAAAAAAACATGCTAAGCTTTTCAATCACATTTTCCAACATGCAAATCCTTAGCTATAATCTGACTAGTCAATTTCCATTTTATTTCCCATCAAGCAGTTGATCTTTCAGTAGAATTATTTATTTTACTTTTATATCTTTCACATTCCAAACCTAGAATTCTTTTTGTAGAAGGATATTTTACAGCTTATACTTTAGAAATATATTTCCAACTATTGATATATATATATATGAGAATTTTAAGATATGACACTGATCATCTTTGTCAGACAAATCATAGTATAATGGAATTGTTTTCCAATACAACACTTTGAAAATGTTCTTACTTTTGTAAAGTTTATTTAAAAACAAAACTCATATTCTCATTGTTAAAGCAAATCCTCTATACTGAATAGACAGTGTGTAATTTATTGATAGACTTAGTATCTTCTAGGAAGTAAATTACTGACAAAAGTGACAAATTTTCAGAATTCATCATTTTAATTAAAATCAAAACCACCTAACTTATGTTTAAGATTGACAACTTGGTGCAGTACCTTGCAGTGACATAATTTTCAAACTTTAAATGTCTAAAGGATTTCCTTGATCCCTCTTCAATTTATTGCAAAGTATTGTAAAGATTTTACTGGTATTATGGTAATTAAATCCATAAAGCATGAACAATATCTCAAATTATGCATGACATACACCAAAGATTGAAGATGGCATTGCCAATCTCATCTCTTTTAAAGCTCCTTTCCCCATCAGATATGAAGTCATCAGGGGAAAGAAGTGTAATGAATTATTATTTTTAGATGCCCAACTTCATTTCATGTTTGTCAAATTACCAAGCAAGAATTTTGATGAAACAGGAACCAACTTTGTATCAACCTAAACCATAAACCTAAACTGAGAATTTACTGGAAAGGAGATGTTGATAAAAATTACAAAGCTTCCTATAGTAGATACTGATTGCTGTCTATCATATTCCCAGACTTTTTTCTTCCTAACACAACCCATATTTTGTCCAAAATCTAAACTTCTCTGAGTGAGTGACTATGTGCTTTCAAAGGTGGATTGAGCAAGGTGATCTGACATCGAGGCAAATATGTTGAATGACAAAATAGATAAATGATATAAACTGTTTCCCAGTTCTAATTTGAAATTTCATAATTCACTAGAACCTAAATTATTACCTCTAAATACCACCTTAATTTTCAATGATGTCTATCCCCTCAATTTATCTTATGTATGTATCTTAAAATATTATAAATTAATTTTGAAGATTTTCTACAAGCTATACATAAAAGCATATCTCTAACATTTAGAATTTAGTGCCAAATTTCAGCCATATAATAAGGGATTCTGTGGTCAAAAGAAAAGCAGAAGCATGAACATCATGTTACATGAGCTCATATAAAATGTATGCAGTACATTGTAATTGAGAACTATAAAAGGAGGCAATAGATGGTGAAATAACTATATTAATATCATCAATAGTAAAACCAACTAAAATTTGAGCTGGTCTTTGTTATCATAAATACCATGCACGCTAAATAATGCCTGTGATAAATACTCCTTTTCCCCAATGTTGTGTAAGTCTAATTTCTAAATTATTTGAGTGTTAATAATATTAATATAAACTTAATAGAAGTGATTACTTATCCATGAATAAATGTGTTCCAGTATATTTCAGTAACTAAAAGACTTTGCAATTGCACATATGAAAAGCTGGGCACAGTTACAAACCCAAATGTGGTTTGGAGAGAGGTGGATAGTAGGGGTTCTGTAGCCAGCCAGTCTAACTGAAAAAGAGAAAGTTTTGGGTTCAGGGAGAGACTCTGTTTCATGAAAATAAACCAGAGAAACAATAAAGGAGGGCACCTGACTTCTTCCTTTGGCACACACATCTACAAACACAAGCATACATCTCTCTCTCCATACATGCTCAATTTCTTTTTTATAGTATCTTGAAATTATTGAAGAAATTCAGAATATAATAACTTTTATTGATTTTATTTTGTTGTATTTTACTAAGAACTATTTTTATATAGAGGAACTAGTGGTATATTCAACAAGATTACCAGAGTTTGTTATATGCAATGGATCTATAAGGGAAAGTCAAATTCGGTTTATGAAATTTTGGATTTTTAAGGCAGACAGGAAAGGTTTATTTTTAAATATCCTGCTATGTTATAAAGTACTTATGTGTCATTTAATATATTTAAAAATGGGAGCAGAAATCTTTTGATATATTTAACTTACTTGGAGTAATTACATCAGCTGGTAAATGCACATACAGTACCAATGATCTATCTGCCTCATTTGCCCAAATTCAAATCTTGAGGCAAATTATCAAATTCCCAAAGTAATATTCATAGCACAGTTGGGAAAACTGATGCACATAAATCTTTATTGTGACAGCTACCATTGGATCTCCTGTGATCCAATAAAGTGGAAATAAGGATGAAACATTTCAAGATGTCAGAAAGTGTTTTAAGTATTAAATAAGTCACTCTTCTCAAATGATTTCTCTGTCATATTATTTAGAGCTTAGAGAACTGAATAAAATTCTGAAAACTGTTCAACTCTTTTAACAACCTTCTTGTATTCTTTTTATAATTATTGATATTTGTCTCTGTGTGCATGTGAATGCAAAATGCATGCATGCATGGGTTATGGCATACAGATCGAAGTCATAGGATACATTGAGGGTTGGTACTAGTCTGTCTACCTCACTGGAGACTGGATTGCTCACTCTGGATTGTTGCTCCACTAGTTATTGTTGTTGCTGTTGTTGTTGTTGTTTGCTTGTTTTATTTATTTATATTTTTTTTTCCATACTCATCACCAGCTTCCAGGGCATTCTGTCTGCCTCCCATCTTGCTATCAGTATGCTGGGATTAGAAAGCCTCCCCCCATAACTTCTAGCTTTTTAGATGGGGTATGGGCATTGAACTCAGGTACTCCAGCTTGAGTTGAGAGTGTTTTATCCTTGAGCCATGTCCCTAGTCCACCTCTGTGGAATCTTGATGTGCAACATTAGGTGACTGAATTAAAAAGAGACATTGAATCACAGTCTTTTATTTAAGCTAAAAAATGTGTAATTTTGAGGGAAAGATATAAAGAAATGTCTTTTCATTCGAGGTTGATAGGGTGGCAACAGACCAAATAAAGTATTCCATCCCTTTCCATGATGTTAATTAAGCTTACAGGACCACGGGATTTTGAGAGACAGCTAAATACCACAAATTTCTTCATGAATGCTTATAGTCAGCTATACCACTGAAGAATCTTTGCAAAGCCCCAGTTGACCTTCTCGTCTTATATGCTTTAGCTCCCATCAAAACTATATGCAGCTCTTAGTTCTTAGTCTGCAGATAAACAAATTTTAAAATGGAATATGAAAGAAATTTTAGAACAATTTTATTAGAATTTAAGAGAAGAAAAACAGAATAGGCAAGCTGTAAATATTGGCAGCTGCTGGAAGGACAGAAAGGAGAGATTGAAGAGTGTAATGCTTTCTGGGTGAGAGATCAGGAAACTAAACAGGCCCAGAAATGTTCACATGTGCCTAGCTACATGGGTATGGTTATGAGTGTCATGAATGAACAATGTCAGAATGTAGGTGCATACTCACATTTGTATCTTTCCACAATTTAAGAGTTTCTAAATATCATTAAATTCATAAAATTTAGCAGCAATTTGCCAGATATTCCAATTTTTCTTAATAGACATGGCTAAAGAAAACATATGTTCTTTGATTCCAATCTTAATTACTGATATTATCATTTAGATCATAATTACATACCACAGAGTAACTCTATCAATATATGTAGCTTACAGAGTGGCTATAAGGGATAAAGAGGCCTGGGAGGCCAAAATTGGGAAACTAAGAGAAATAGAAAGGAATCTGTGGAGACAAGATAATTAACCATCTGGATGTCTCTGGAAAGCCTCTGCTTTATTCTGTGAAATCAGACTGTATGGGCAGATTTGAGCTGGAGAAACAGGGAAAGGAATGTGTAGGAGTGGATCTAGACCTATTAGCTAGAAGATGGATAGACAGCAGATTCAGAGAGGTGAACAGGTGGATAGTTAGGCAAGAATTAAAAAATTTAGCTGTGTCACATCAATAGTTGGATGAAGATGAGCTGAAACATCTGAGAAGGTCAGGAGTTTTCTGCATTTAAGTCTCTTGATGAACATACTAGGTTGGTCAGAGGACAGGACAGGTCAGTGAGAGTCATTGTCATGACAAAGTTAGGTGTAATCCTCTTTATGGGATCCATATGACCAGCAACCTAATATATTGACTGGATTCACCTGAAGGTCTTCAGAGGGCAAGTCCTCCTTTCACTAAGGAATGTTAAGAACCTCATTATCACTATTACATACCTAGCTATCAGCTATATGATTCTGTTGATTTTATTATGATGACTATGGACCAAGGTCTTCTGTAGGTCACAACAGCAACTCTGCTTCATAATGGCCATTGTTAAGTCTGAAGGAAATAGCTCCACTATAGCCAAAACTCAACACAAAATTGACTTCCTTTCTCTTTTTATTTAGTGGTTAATGTCAGGGTATGGTGGTTCATCCACTTATGTAGGAAAAAGTACATTAATTCCTGTGGAAAGTTGTTTAACCACATTTATGATATTCTTCTTAGTAAAGAAAAATATACCATATTATGACTATTTTAAGTATGGAAAACCAGAATTATACTGTCTATTATTTTAGTCAATAGAATGTTTATGAAACAAATGAAATATGTTCTTGAGAATTTTATTACAATAATATCATACACAATGTATATAGAATTTCAGAATCCTTACTGGAACATGTACTCTAATACATGCACAATTGAATGCACATGTACCCAAAAGAGGTATCCTAATTTAATTGAATTTCCAAAAACCTAAAGAGTAACCTCAATTACCTTTTGGTAGATTTCTTTTTCACATAACAAGTAAAAATATACTTTTGTACACACACACAAAAGTCACACATTAAACTGCTCTTCCAAATGTGAGCACAAGGGAAAAATAAGAAAAAGCAAATGTGAATACAAATCTATTTTTTCTGCCAGAGAAGAAAACATAGTATGGTCTTGTTGGGTATTAAGAGTTCTCTAAGAATTTATTCTATTCTATATAATAGAACACCATTTCCATCAAGAATACGCACTATGCAAACATTAAGAACAATTTAGGGCTGGGAAGATGGTTCAACTATTGTTAGGACCCCGGACCCCCGACTCAAAAGAAGATTCTGACCAAATCTCCTATGCAACACGCAAAGGGTTTTATTAAAAGTAACCAGGCATGCCCAGGGCTCAATGCGTATCCATAGCAAGACAGAGGCAATGAGCCCAGAGCCCAGTTTGAGCAGATCCTTTAAAGAGAAAACAAATATACATCACAATTCGGGTACTCTTTACAGGCTTTTCCATTAACCAGAGCATCTGCACATTCTTTCCATATCTGTAGAACCCATCGGCCAGGCCATTCTCAATATTTACCGTCCAGGCCATTCTCAGATTTACCATCCAGGCCATTCTCAGTATTTACTGTGTTTAACCACAGATGCAAGATTACAGGGAAACAAAGGCAAGGAGCAGGGTGAGGTGTGGGAGGCGCATACCAACATACTATTCTGGATTTACTTTTTTTTTATATCCTTTTATTAATAATTAGCTCCCTCTTGCCTTGAGATTTTTTACTTTTATTTTAATTTTAATTTTACTCTAACATCCCCCCTTTTCCTATGGGCTGTCTCTAATCCTAGAGACCAGTTTCCACCTCCTTTATGGTGGTATACTGTTGCCTACTGTTAGAATTAGCAACAGGATAACTAAGGGCCTATTGTCAGAATTTGCAATAGAATAATTAGGGGGCCTATTAAGAAGCAAGGCACACTTAATAGTGGCATATGACAAGCTCTGACTGGGGAGGGATCAAAAGAGGAGCTTGACATTCTTGTGTGGGGTTTTACTCCTAGACTTTCATATGTTTCCCCTCTCTTGAGGACACCCCAACCGCTGTTGGGAATGGGGAAGAAGAAGTCTCTTTGTCTATTTCCTGCTGAATAGGACACAAAGTTATTGCAGCTGGGGGTATCCCTCAGAGAGGGGAGGGTCCCTAACTAAGGCCCAAGAGAGAGAGACCCCTTAGCCATATATTATATTGCGAAGATTTTGTCCTGTCTCACATTGTGAGACAGGAGGTGGGGTAGCTCCCCCCAGAAGTGGGGAGTGTTCCACATAGGGTGTCCAGTGGAGAGTGATTCAGTGCCAGGTTGCTGTCCACCGTGGAAACTCGAGATCCATCCCCAGAACTGCCCATCAAATGGCATCTGACATGGTCTGAGACAGTTCCTGCATGGCTTGCAAAGCATATGACATATATTAACATAGTTATTAAGAAGAGAAATATATAGTGTTTAACCCTAACAACAACATAAGCACAAGTGTCACCTAGGGTAGGTATGAGGGCATTCAGAGCCCCATGATTTTCTCACTATTAGAATTCAGTATTCAGCAGATTCTCCTAGCAGTATCCTCTCCTATAGAAGGAACAAACATGCCAGACAACAGTCTGCCTGCATCCAAATCTGTAACCAAGTTGAGCATGCTATGGTGTTTATCTTGTCTTTCCTATATTTAAGGAAATTTTAAAATATATTTTCCAATCTTTCCTGGGGCAAGTCAGGGACAGAGATTGGTATTGCAAAACTCCTTTCGTGTCCATGGGAGCTGTCTAGCAAATAATTATTTTAGATCCCATCCTGTTAGAAACCATTTTGATGGTTGGAGGCTTATGATATTTAGTCATAGGATTAGACTTATTATTATATATTTTTGGTTACAAATTTCTCTCTGAGTGTTCAAGACCTCTTACAAAGCCAAGATTTAACAAGTATGTCCTTTTGGGTATCACAATGGCTCTCCAAGGAGGAATTGGGGTCTGGGAGAAGCGTTATGGCTTCCTCAGCATTATTGCTGTCAGTAAGGCAGAGTCCAGGTCGTGCTGACCTTGGTTTTCTCCCTTGCTGGGAGGCTGGGGGGGGGAACGACAATTTGTCCCAAATAGACTCTACAGTACATGCGGTACACTGATTTGTTTCTGGGCTTCCATATCTTGCTTGTTCAGAAGGAGAGGTAACATCCAGAACTGCAGTGCAAAAACACTCCAATATTCCCCTTTCATCTCCCATGGACTTTATGACCTGGGAACAGAGGCCAAAATATTAGCCCATTTTCTTCCATGATGCCAGTTGGATTTGGCTTTTATATAGGTGGTTAACACACTCAGAGAGGAACCCGTATTAACCCTGTAGGATAGATATAGACATATCCAACACATATTTGCCTAGACAGTGTTTTATTCTTTATAGAATTTAGAGAAATCATACCAATCTGACTCAACCTTTTATATATTCCGATATTAAAAGAACTAGGCATTTAACACCTCTATGAACATAAGAAACTGACAAACCACATAATATATATCAGTACATATTTATAAAGTTCATAATTTATGGATATAAGGTATTTCCTGCTAATAATTTTATGCTGCACACTTTGAAACAGTACAGGCAAAACACAATGATTTCCAAAACCAGCTACATTTATATTTACTATATTTTAGAATGTTACCTTGAAACTTTTGAATATATAGAACAATTTACCCATTGGTATAATTTTCAAAACTTATCGAGGCAACCTGAGGAGACAGAAATCTGCATCATAGTTAAAATCCAAACATGGTAGAATCAAGAAAATGCCTTCAAACAACCCAGAAGGAGGAAATTTTGTCAGTCAATTAAGCATTTTCTCATCCTCCTGTCTCAGCTCTGTGAAAATACCACATGTTACAAGGCTTAATTCACTCTGAACAAATGGTTCCATAGAAAGGCTTCACATTGATGAGAAATTATATTAATTTTAATTTCAATTTATCCTTAAGACGTTTTTGTATATATATCAGTAACTTAAAAGTTCCCATTTATTTGAGCATCTCTGCAGGGCACAGAAGGCCATTATCTTTGGTTCCATCCCCCCTGTGGCCTGACCAGCCTTAGCCACACCTTATAGACGTATGCAGACATACCTTTTGCTATTAGGTTGGAAGAGAAAATTATTTTATTAGCCTGTATTTTAGAATCATTCCAATAAAAAGCAAAGATAGTTTCTTACCCTTTTGAAATAAAAAAAAACAAACAGTTAGCACCCTTGGTTCCATGGCAAATTTTTTGTTTTCATCCATTAAGGCCAAAAAGCTGCCTGAGGGGGTTTGAGTTGCTCAGCTCCACCCAGCTGCCAGCCTCTGGAGGGAAGGCACCCCCAAAGGGGTCCTCAGACCAGTTTTATGCTGTCTTTTTTTTTTTAGTCCCTTTAGAGAAGGGAGAAAAACTTTTTCTATATTTTTCCATTTCCAAGAAGCTATGAAAATTGAATTAAGAATAATAAATTGTAGCTCAGACAAAACATTTAAATATAGAGATCTAACCTGGAGGTTTAAGAACCATCCAGCAAGACAGCATCTATGGCTGAAAACATACCAATTATCCAGGAGGGTTTGGATACTCAAATTGTCCTCAGATGTCTGAATTTGTATCCTGGTGCAGGGAACATGTCTCAAAGAGCTAGTTCCAGTACACCAAACAAGACAATTGTTGAAACAGTATCCTAGATAGAGACCCTGCGATTACTCACAACAAGGCAGAGTCTGGACATTGTTGAATTAGAACAGCTGAGTTCCAATATCAACCTGGTTTTGAAAAAGAAAACATGTGACAACCAATGTTGTTAGCTTAACATTAGGCATTAATTAACCTGATATATAGTAGAGATTCTTATAAATATAAGAAAATTTTCATGTTTTATCCATGACAGGAATTTTATAAAAGTTAAGTTCCTTTAACTTATTTACCTAATAGGAGGATAGAAGCCACAATGGCTGAAATCAAACCTTAAAGTTATATAAGTCCCATGATGACCATTTGGGAGCACCAGCACAAACAGAAACCGTCTCTTAAAATTCACAATGTTCCTAGATGTGAGAGCCTTATTTTAGAAAATCAATACCAGCAAGTAACCTTTATCTTAAAAACTTAATTTTGTCCAATAATTTATATATTGACAAAGAAATACAGTTAGCTTGGGTGAGTACCATAAGAATTCTTTTTTTACATTTCTTAACCCATGAACAATTAGTATTTGTGAGCTGTTGGTGAATAACCTTAACCATAATAGTTAAACCTTAACATCTAGAATAAGGTCTTGGAAAGGCCTGATAATATTTTCCTTTGGGACAGTTTCTGCAACGTGTACCCCTCTATATACCAAGGAAGCAATCCTTGGTGATGTCCCTTTCCCTGAAACGGGCCTTCCTTAAGCACCCTGTTATATTGATGCTGTTTATCCTTTTGTTTTATCTCCCTGGTCTTAATTTTTAATTTTATTCCTTTTTGTTCTCTTTTTTTGTAATAACACCAGTTGGAATTCAGAGCAGCTGTTTAAGCTCCTGGTTAGTTGAGCCACCAATTTTTGTAAGTTAGTATGCTTTCTTGCATCTTTCTCATTACCTTTTCTTATTACTTATTTATTATATTCTATAATCCTTCCAAGTTTCTTCTGTGATCCTTTCTAGATTTTTCTCAGGTACTGACAGAAATTCTTCTTTAAAAATATTCTTACTTTGTATCTTTTAAAAAATATCATTCTATATATTCCTTTAATAAGTTCCATAAAAATTCCTTCTCATTAGCACCTCATAACATATCTAGCATTTATAATTTCCTCTTATCCCCATTATATAGAATCACTGTTGAGACATGAAAAGGGAAGTAACCACAGAAGGGAGAATAAAAGTTGACATCAGGTGTTTGTAATAACTCAATCATCTGATTTTCTTAAGAACAGCTCGAAATTCAAAGCAAGCCTAATGATGAAACTAGTTTTAAATATCTTTTTTCCTTAACTCATGGGTTGATTATTTTAGCTAGGAGTAGTCACTGAGCCAAAAACTATAACTGGAGTGATAAAGTCCAGTGGTAGACTTGGTCAGTTTACATGGTTTCACAAAGCAAAAGAACAGTTGAACTCTATTTATAAAAACTTAGGCTAGAGAATCATTTAGCACTTATAGCTGACTTGGGGTGGTCATTCCTCTAAAGCTTATTATGACTAGTCCTTTTGCAAAAACCCAAAGCACTTATTATATTTACCATAATTTAGATGTAGATTCTTTTCTTTCTAAGGATGCCAAATGAGTATAACCATTGAAAAGTGTCTCTAACCATTGAACAACCCAGTCCTTAACAAACTTATAAGAAAGAGACTTTTTAGGGACCTTTTTTCTCTTTGGAAGCAAGCAGAAAACATAGTACTTATAGCAGACAATGTCTCTAACCAGTGAGCAATGGATGAGAAAAGAAACCTTATGATTTTTTGACTCAGTTTACCCAAATAATCATGGACCTCAGCATCATAAAGAATATATAATTCTCCTTGTGTTATTTCCCTTATATTCGTTAATAAGCCAGAGGGCCAGTCGGGCTTATGAGGAAGCATGGGGAAACATGTCTGTTTCTGGGATTTTTGCAATAGGAGGGTCCCATTTCAGACAAATAGACAACAAAAGACAAACAGAACGAAAAACAAATTACCAGACTCACAGACAAACATACCCCACTTAGTTTTCCAGAAACATTCCACTGATGAGAGTGCTGATTTTCCTTTTACTTTGTCTTAAGCAAGAAAAATGACAGTCTCCAACTGTCCCAGATAGATGGCGTCCAGCGGACACCATCAATCCTCTCGTCTCACCACTGGAGCATCCTCCAGGGCTGTGACCTGTGGCTCCCAGGCACGTCTACCAACCACGGTCGGCGGGGGCTCACGATCCACAGCCAACAGTCACAAAAAACCTGAAAGCCAGAAACCCAGAAGCTATGCTGGGTGCTCACTCCCCACAGCCATAGCCAAATACCAGAAAACCAGAAGCTATGCTGGGGGCTCACGCCTCACAGACACAGCCAAACCAGAAGCTATGCTGGGGGCTCACGCCCCACAGCCATACCAAACCAGAAGCTATGCTGGGGTCTCACGCCCCACAGCCATAGCCAAACCAGAAGTTATGCTGGGGTCTCATGCCCCACAGCCATAGCCAAACCAGAAGCTATGCTGGGGGCTCACGCCCCACAGCCATAGCCAAACCAGAAGCTATGCTGGGGGCTCACGCCCCACAGCCATACCAAACCAGAAGCTATGCTGGGTCTCACGCCCCACAGCCATAGCCAAACCAGAAGTTATGCTGGGGTATCATGCCCCACAGCCTTAGCCAAACCAGAAGCTATGCTGGGGGATCACGCCCCACAGCCATAGCCAAACCAGAAGTTATGCTGGGGGCTCACGCCCACAGCCATAGCCAAACACCAGGAAGCCAGAAGCTGTGCTGGGTTGAAGGCTCACACCCCACAGCCAGACACCAGAAGACCAGAAGCTATGTGATTGCAAGCAGAGAGAAAGAAAAACAGAAGGCGCCAGAAAAAAATCAAACTTACCCAAGGAGGGTGGTCACTGGTGATCCTCAGTTGATGGGGGGCTCGAATGGGATCTTAGTAGGACCTCCAAGATGTTAGGACACCATACCCCTGACTCAAAAGAAGACTCTGACCAAATCTCCTATGCAACACTCAAAGGGTTTTATTAAAAGTAAGCAGGTATGCCCAGGGCTCAATGCGTATCCATAGCAAGACAGAGGCAATGAGCCCAGAGCCCAGAGCCCAGTTTGAGCAGATCCTTTAAAGAGAAAACAAACATACATCACAATTCGGGTAATCTTTACAGGCTTTTCCATTAACCAGAGCATCTGCACATTCCTTCCATATGTATAGAACCCATCGGCCAGGCCATTCTCAGTATTTACTGTGTTTAACCACAGATGCAAGATTACAGGGAAACAAAGGCAAGGTTATAGGAGCAGGGTGAGGTGGGGGAGACACATACCAACACACTATTCTGGATTTTTTATTTCCTTTTATTAATAATTAGCTCCCTCTTGCCTTGAGATATTTTACTTTAATTTTAATTTTACTCTAACACTATCAAAGGTGATTTCTTGCCTAGGTTTAATTCTCAAATGTCCATGTAAAGACATAATCATTAAGTGGCTTATGCTGCAGAGTTCATTTGTAGTAGGAGAAGGCCTTGGTGAACCTAGTTACACATATTTCTCTCTCTCTCTCTCTCTCTCTCTCTCTCTCTCTCTCTCTCTCTCTCTCTCTCTCTCTTTCTCTCTCTCTCTTTCCTTTTTTCTTATGTATGTTGAAGAAATACTCAGTGACAAACAGAATAAGCCTTTGCACCAAGAGGAGAGGGGAGTTTAATTTTACACCTGGGCACAGGGGTCCAAGCTTAGAGAAGTCTTGGCCCCAAACCCCGGTTACAAAGAGATTTTATAGTAGGGCACAGAGATGCATATGTGACATTAGACATGTGACATTAGACATGTAAATTACAAGCACCTAGTAACTCATACATTTACAATGAGTTGCAGGAAGTTCAGATAATCTCCCCAGGTATCCTCCAGCCTCATCTCTTCCTAACTTCCTTATCACAGTTAAAACAAATCCTTCTTTTGTCTCAAAGAACTTCAAAGCTCTGGTATTTTCTCACCTCATGCTATACTGGCCATTTGAGGCCAATAAATGTCTGTAGAATGTAACAATGAATATAGGGGAGTGGGCAGTG
The DNA here is from genome assembly GCA_004024765.1 of Zapus hudsonius. Classification (NCBI taxonomy): domain Eukaryota; kingdom Metazoa; phylum Chordata; class Mammalia; order Rodentia; family Dipodidae; genus Zapus; species Zapus hudsonius. The sequence goes on along the minus strand of PVHP010023929.1, from coordinate 7,526 downwards.
AGCTCACTCTCATTTTGCTGTATGTTTGCACTAAATTATATATATATATATATATATATATATATATATATATAATATGTGTGTGTGTGTTTGTGTGTGTGTGTGTGTGTGTTTCAATAAATTCTGGGGTAAAATATCAGTGAGTATAGACTAAGTGTATAACCCAGAAGAGTAGAGGATATGCCTAATCATCAGGATGCTCTGATTCCAATCCATAGCATAAAACAGTGATAAAAGAACAAACAAAAGAACAAAACAGAATGAAAATTTTCAATCAGATTAAACTGAAAAATAAATGACCCTGAATTGTATATACCGAAAGTTTTATGTAGCAATGAAATGTAATCTTATCAAAGTAGCATGGATCTTTTTTTGAATATCTCATGGCCGCGGAATGGTTTGCACTCAGTCACTTGGAAAGGGAAGTTTTGAGAAAGTTCTTCACATCAAGATGGGGAGAAGCAGCCTAGGGATCATATTTGTGAAATGTGTTGGAACCACAGTCTATTTCTGTACCAGATTTCACTGCTAGAGTGTGGGCAATGAATATTGTACCTTGAGTATATGAATATTAAAAATACCTCTTAATGAATGAGGATAAGTGAAGTTTGCAGAAATCATCTAATACTGGAGATCAAACAGAAAACAATGTCTTTAAAAATGTTTCACTGACTCAGGAGGTGAGAAAATTCCATGTTGTATGAACTCCAGATGCAAAGTCTTCAAAAAATTTCTGAGCTGTCAATGTCTGAAGCATATGTATTACGGTAGTTTGTGGCCCTGGATGGCCATACAATCCCTGATGTGATGGGAACTGGCTGAATGGATATAACTGGAAAAACTACAAGGGAAACTTCAGGGAACTCAGGAATGTATAAGTTTATGACTGCCAGGTGTGCACTAAACTGGTCACAGGATATGATGTCAGAGAATGCTATTAAAGGTTACAGAGCCTCAAATTTGGTGGTAAATCACTTGAAATGGTAATGAACCATTGCACCTGTCACTTTTAATTTGATTTAGTTTTTTACTCTTTTAAACATGTATAAATGCATTTTGATTCTATTGCCACAAGTGACCCTTGTCATAGTTAGCCACACGTCACTGGGAAGAATCTCCAAACCAGGCACAATTTTGGTGAGGAAAGTATTTATTGAAGTAACAGACCCAGGGGAAGTTAAGGGAAAAAGGCTGGCCCCCTTTCACAGATCCAAGCAGAGAAAGATACAGCACCTCCAGAAGCAAGCAAGCAAGCACACTGTAACACTTGTAATTCACAAAATGCAGAACTGCCAGACCTGAGGTTCCAGCTGCTGTTTAGCATATGTATCCCTAGTATTTTGCATTCAATTTAGGAAGGGTGTCATAACCCCAGGAGGCCAGGCCAAAGTGACACTTCCTCCAGCCAGAAGCCTGGAGACAATTAACAATTTAATAAACATAAATATAATAAATGCTATTGGGGGACATTTAATCTAAACTACCTCAACCCTCATTTCTCCTTCCCCTGCCACTAAAATCCTTCTTCTCATTAGAGAATTTTTTGGAGGGGGGGCATTGTGAGTTTTTGACCTACTGAGTTGAATTAAGACTGTTTACATGAACATGGATGAGAAGCTCTTTACTGAGAAATTGGTAACTAACCAGTGGCCACTACATGACTCCCACTCCCTACAATCATCTATTGGCATTATTTATTCTGGGAAGTGTGATGTATCATGGATTCCTCCCATTTTTACGATGAAATAATAACAGGATCAGTCTTGTGCAGGAAAACACATCTGCTGTAAATTCATCAGTGTAGTGGACTTATCATATACCAAAGACAATATTCAGCATTCCTGCTCCCCATCCTCCTGTATTTCACAATTTTATCTCGACTTTTTAGTATAAGGGCTTCTTGTGTGATTTATCTGTCATACATATGTTCTTTGCAAATCAATTCTTCAAACTTCACCATTAATTTGTAACTATTTATTGATCAGGAATATATCAGGGGTGATGCTGATTCAACAGTGAGTACGACAGATCCTGGCTCAATAAATCCAATGATCTAAAACAATTGTATATGACATGTACATGCATTCAGTGACTCCTGAATGTTCTATTATTACTCCTTTATGAATTAACCAATGGATTCTTATGGTGACAGCCTGATACTTGTGTAGTAAATCACCTACAAGCCTCAAGCCTGCTGAGATTTAAGTTGTGAATAATGGTTTCTTAATCTTAGGAAAGCCTATTCAGAGTTTCCTTGCATTCATTCACAGAATAAACATACATTCAGTTTACTTAAAATACAAATCACTGTATTGATGGTGGAAGTACAAAAGGAAGTGGCCAAAATACATGCAGAAGACAGAAATAAGTAAGTTATTTGAAAACTGAGAAATCTTTGAGCCTAGATAGAGTGAGTCCTCAGGGACTATAGAGGATGCACAGCCTCTCAACACAGCAATTTATAAGTCAATAAGTTTCTGAGGAAGGTCACTTGTATGAGGAAATGTTGTCATCATGCATTGGCAAGTAGCTACCTTCTAGCTGAACCACTAAAACACAATCTGGGCAGAAGTTCCTACCTCAAAAGTCAAACAACAAAGGAACTTTCACTGGAAACCTATACATCACACTTACTACTGTGCTCAAAAATCAGACCAAGATTCTCAATTATTATGCACTAGTGGGTTTGTTTCCTTGAAGTAGTAGAGTTCTGTGCCTCACTTCTTTAGACTATCCCGATTGTCCACTTCACTGTCCACATACCCACAAACATGGTATTTTCAGCTGAAGGCTGCTATTCCTTACCTATTTTACTGCTATGAAGATTCAGTCTAGGCATTGTGGTACAAATCTTTAATCCCAGCATTCAGGAGGCAGAGGTAGAAGAATCATCTTGAGTTCAAGGCCACCCTGAGGCTACATAGTGAATTGCAGGTCCGCCTAGGCTGGAGTGAAACCCTAGCTTGAAAAACAGATATATTCATTCTAAAACACCTTTAGCAGCCCTGAAACCACAAATTATGCAAATTACAGTGAAAATCTAATATTTTCCTCTTGATCACAGTAAGAACCAATTTTCCCTTTTATATTCTAGAACCAGCAACTTACTTAATTTCCTAGAGTATTGCAAGAGAATATTCAGTGTTATCTAAAATTGAATAAGATCATACTGCAAATATTATCAAAAATATAAAGAAAGGCAAAATAATTTATAACTGCTTGTAAAATTATATTCTTATGATTTTAATATTAGATACAAAGCATGTTTGATGAGCTTTTCGATGACCCAGGAACATAGCAATTGATTTTTTGCATATGTGTAAGTATACTATGACACATGAAAACCTTAAGTATGTTATTTTGAGTAAAATAATAAATTTAACATAATCCTAGATGGATTTTATTATTTGGTACCAATCTTGAAGAGAAACATTCATTCACTTTGTCCCAAGTGCATGAAATTGGACTCTCGGGCTGCTAAAATCAATTCCATCAAACCTGGTCACTTAGGACAATGTGCATCCTTTTCCTTTCACAAAAGGATTGAAGTCTACAGTTAGCGTTTTGGAGCAAAATCCAATATCCATAGGGTTCTGATTCTTCTAAAAGTCTTATGGCAAAGTGATGCCTTTGTCTTTCTCTTTCTTTTATCAAGAACTACATTCACAAACCCATCTACCCTCTTGAGCATGGCATTTTGCTTTAGCTGTCACATTGCCTTCTGTCTCAGTAAACAAATCTATATTTGTCTTCCTTTTATGAGGAAAATTGTAATTAAATTTAATTTCCTATTTAATTAAATAATGTACCACCAAGGAAAACCACCGATCACTTTTAAAGCAACATTTTTATCAAGTGACATAAATTCCATGGATTAATGTCTGAATGTTTTTTTTTTTATAATTTGTATGGGTCTGTTCTGTATGCATAGTGTATACATGTGTGTATATGTATGTGCCCCATGCATATTCATGACGAAAAAGGGGATGGTGCAGGATTTCCCACATGATCACTCTTCTGCCTTATTTCCTTGAAATATAAATAATCTCTCAATAAACTTGAAATCAACAATATGCAAATCAGCAAGCTCTACTGATCCTTCTGTCTTTATCCCCCTCAGTGCTGGGGTTACAGGCATATACTGCTATTCCTGGCTTTTTCTGTTGGTGCCATAAATTGTACTCAGGTCCTCTTCATATTTTAAGCAAGCTTTCTTGTGAATCAGCTCCAGAACGTGAATATGTTAAGAGCATCTGATATGGGTTGCTGATAATTAATATTCGTAAGCAACACGGGGGGGGGGGAGAGAGAGAGAGAGAGAGAGAGAGAGAGAGAGAGTTAGTTTTGGAATCCTCCCTTCCCCCTCCTCCTACTCCGAGTTCTTGTCCTCTAATGAGAAAGAATTAATTGTACATAGGGACAGAATTAAATTTTAATTACACATTTATTCTAATTTAGTAAATTAGGAAAAGGGGAGTTGGATGGGGAAATTTCCCAGGCATCATGTGGGAAGTTACAGAGTTCCCCAGCTACCAGGATGGGGAGAACACATGTCAGAGAGTTAACAAAACTTATATTATTTAGCTAATTAAGCGTGCCAAGAAAAGATAACAGAAAGTTCCCATTATGAGAAAGAGAGGTTCATGAGGGAAAAAGTCTGGAGCATGCCCCCCCACCCCAGCCATTAGCTGGGGCGGGGGGAAGGCCTTACCTTCTTAAGGCCTGGAAATTCAGAGATCCTTCTGCAGCCATGTGGTGAACAAGGGCCAGCTTCCCCTAGGGAAGCTAATTTTAGGTCCTCCACAGGTGAGTCAGAGAGACAGCTGATTGGTTCATATCTGACCAATCAGTTTTAGCACCTAGGTTGTAGCTAACTAGACACCTCCCATTGAGGTGAGGGGCTGGAAGGGTAGGGGTGGTCCCTGCAGACACCTGACTGTCACACAACTATTTAGATTACTATTATCCCAATCTTAAGTAATCATCTGTTCCTGTAATACAGACTCAATGGACTTTCATGTTATTTCATTTTTTTTTCTCTAGCACGTTTGCTGCTCAATTTATAAATTATTACAGAAGAATTTTATGGGGAATATACAGCTTATTCAACTGTAGAAAACTAATGTTTTTAGCTTTATATTAATGTTTGATATGGTAGGTGTTCAAGTGACAAGTGTTTCAATAATTTCTCTAAATCTGTAGACAATATGTAAGATGGCATCTGTAATGTTATTGAAGGTACTTTAAAAATATACATGTTTTCTTCAATTCTTTGCCTCTCCTGGTAGATACTAGCATTTATCTAAGCTGATAAACCAGAGCTGTATAACTAATCCTCATTATTCTAAGATTGTCTTGGCTTCCAGGAAGTACAGACTAAATTTAGTTTATAATTATAGTAACTATTCTTAGATGGTATTTCATATATAATTATATGTTTTTCACTATAGCTCATAACCATTTCTTCTACTCTTTAAAATAATGCTGTTGAAAATTTATCTCCATTTTAACAAGCCTATTACATGGAGCTTTTATTATAATATGTTTCCAAATCTTTTACTGGAAGCAGCTGTGAAATAAAGCAAGCAAACAAATAAATAGTATATACATAATATATATATCTCCAGTGAATTATTTCCTAGCTCCATCTTTTTTTAAGTGTCAAAGGCATAATTCTGCTCTGTATATATTTTGTTACTACAAAAATATATAAATAGTGTTTCTATGCATTATCTAGTTTATTGAAACAACTAGTTTACTTCAAATGGGAAGGGCATGTTAATTAATGCACTATAGCATGTAGCATTTTTTACTTCATTCAATACCTTCTAATTTTTTGTTTATTACTCATCAATAACACTAATAACCTTTAAAATAGAAATATATCAGTTTATTTTTATTAATACTTCCAGCACTAAAACAAAATAAACAGATTTGAAATGATTAGTATATTCTATGATTGGTTTTCCACAGGAAAAGTAATTAATTTAAGAAAACTTTTACAAATTTTTCCTTCTAATTCTGTTTACTAGAAATGAACATAGTAGGAGGGTCAACATTGAGTGGACTTCTTTAATATTTATTCTGTAAACCCAGGATTTGATGGTGTCTCACATTACCAAAATTTCCTGTTACATTTCTGAGTTACATTTTAACCAAAAATAAAGTACAAATAAATTATAAATATGGTATATATCAAAACTTATTTCAAAATTAAATGCATTTGACAGGAATTTAAGTGTTTTAATAACAGGTTTGATGTTTTAAAAAGCAGTTTGATGGAGAAATCAGCACTAAATTATAACTTACAAATCTTGAAATCAAACTGCATATTCAACTGATTCTTATCCTTTTGAAATATAAACATTTTAACAATATGTTAAAATGTGATTTTAAAAGCCTACTTTTTTTGTTTCTGTGCTTTCCTTTGCTGTATGCTTAAATGTAAAGGTCGGAGGGGTAGGAATGTAGGTCAGTTTGTAGAGACTTGTTCACACTCACAAAATCCTGGGTTCCATCCCTAGCATTTCATAAACTTGGTGGTATCACATACCTGTCATTGTAGCTCTTGGGAAGTAGAGGCAGGAGGATCAGAAGTTTAAGCTTACTCTTTGCTACATAGTAATTTGGCATCTAGCCTAGGATATAAGACATTGTTCCCCCCAAAAATAAATACATACAATAAAATAAAATGTCTAATGCAATGATTTCCAATATTTTAAATTAATAATATTTGAAATTTTAAAAATAGATAATATAATACAATGCTCTAAAATCTTTTACCCAAATCCAGAGTAAGAAAATAGAGAATGTCTTATTCCACTTAAATCTATCATCTATCAAGTTATCATCTATCTAATGAATGAAATGTACTACAACTTACACTAATATTACCGATTGTGTTCAAATTTATTCTATTCTGTTTTAAAATTCATATTTACAGTATTTTATTGTGATCTCATACTTACAGTTTGAGTATCATCCCACAGTATCAAAAAAAGCATTGTTAGATTATAAATATGGGTATAATTAACATTCATTCAGCTTTATAAAATTTTAGCAGTTTGCTACATTTTCTTTAGAGTAAAAAGATGACAAAACATAGATAAATACAAAATTCATTGTGTGCTCATTATTTTTGCAATTCCATTCTTTCATCTATAGAATTGAGTTAAATTTGGTTTATATTTTCATGCATTTTAACATTTCCACTTCCCATATACTATGTAGTACAATTGTGTTGTTTTCTCCTCTGGACTGGCAGAGGGAAAACGGAGAAGCGCGGGAGCTGAGGCGAGCTGTCCGCTGTCTGCTGTCTCAAGGCTGGGGCCCACAGAGCTGGGGGGATGGCGCAGGGGGGTCCGGCGGGACACAGAGTTGAGCAGATGCTTATTGTATATCCACGTGGTTCTTTATTCAATTGGGGGACTTACATTTTATAAGAAAATGGGGTCAGGGGCATGGGGAATGGGGAAGAGAAAAGGAGATTGGTTGATGGGGGTGGGGAGTTGGCAGCCTGCACTGGG
>PVHP010023928.1:0-26973 GCA_004024765.1 Zapus hudsonius | reverse complement strand
CACACACACACACACACACACACACACACACACACACACACAATAAAGGAGTAAAAGAAAAACAGATTCCCTAACATATATGACATATTTTGAAAGTTGATTTTTTTCAACATTAATTTTGTTTCCAACAATCTACCCTTTTGTATTGCTATAGTTCTATTCACTGCTATTTATTATTATTATTATTATTATTATTATTATTATTATTATTATTATTTTGCAAACAGTACTATGACTCATTAAGCATGTGGGTTGTTAGGGGCGTTTTGCTACTAAGAGCAATTTTGTACATATCTTCTGGCACAGGAATGTAAGAGTTCATCCCAGCTTTTGTCTTTTCATGGAACATGAAAAATATATATAGGTATGTTTCTAGCACCTTTGGGTAAGAAGAGATAGCTTCTGAGACTAAGGTTCACCAGGAATAAGCTCTTCCCAGAAGCGCTTCTTTTTTAAAAAATATTTTTATTTACTCATTTGCAAGAAGAGAGAAAGAGAAACACACACACGAGAGAGAGAGAGAGAGAGAGAGGAGAGAGAGAGAGAGGAGAGAGAGAGAGAGAGGAGAGAGAGAGAGGAGAGAGAGAGAGAGAGAGAGAGAGAGAGAGAGAGAGAGAGGGAGGGAGGGAGAGAGAGAGAAAATGGGCATACCCCAGACACATGTGCTACTTTGTGTTTCTGTCTTTATGTGTATCCTGGGTACTCAGACCCAGGCTTTCAGGATTTGCAAGCAAGCACCTTTAATCCCTGTGAAGTTCCTATGTCCAAGGCAAGGACCCACTGATGTTTTCATAAGCTGTTGCTCAAGTTCATGTTCCAGCAAGCCATGTGCTGGGGTTTTTCCTCAGTCCACATGTTCTGGACTATCTGGTGTTATCAGACCTCTTACATCTTACTAAGTCACTGCTTGTAAAGTAGTATCCAATAGCCTTGACTTATGTTTATATATTTACTAAGTTTAAATGGTTCTGTGCTGAGTTCTCTGGTTGAGCTTTGAACTACTTTTTCTAGTGTGCTTTCTAACTGAATTAAAGGAGCTTTTTTTTTCATTTTAAATCTGTTTACTTAGAATACCGGTTGCATGCTGGTTCATATGTTTCCTATAATTCTTTCATATGTATATTCATCTATACCTTCATAGATTTCTTTCATATGTTCTATAGAGTTTCAGATATTTCAGCCAACTTTCAATGCTTGAAGAAACATTCATATGCTTCATGTTTTTATATGTAGTTTATGTACTTTGTGGTTTTTCTTAACTTTATAGCATCTTTTAAAAAACCATAGTTTCGTTTTCTTTTGCAAAACTGGGGATTGAACCTAATGTTTCACAATGCTTTATCACTGATCTATGATCCCATTTTTTTCTTTTAAATTTGGAGACAGAGTCTCACTAAGTTGTTCAGGCTGGTCATGAACTCACTTGGTAGTCTAGATAGGTCTTTGGATCTTGGAATCTTCCTGCCTCCGTCTCCCAAGTAATCAGGATTTACAGGTTTTGCACCCCAAGAGCAATAAAGCTCTTCATTTTAATATATTTGCTTTTTATTTCTTTCTACTATAATAAAACTTTTTTGTTCATTCTTTAAACAAATGTTTTCTATTCTGATATTATATTTCATAACTTCTATTATGTTTTCTTTCTCTATTGTTCTGGCTTTCAGTTCTGTTTTTGGCATGTGTTGTAGTCAGCTTTCTCATTGGTGAACAGTAAGAATTCAACAAAAGCAGCTTGTGGAAGAATGGGTTTATTTTGGCTTACAGACATGAGGGGAAACTCCATGATGGCAGGGAAAATGATGGCATGAGCAGAGGGTGGACATCACCTCTGCCACACCACTGCAAACAGCATTAGGAAGGTGTGCCAAACACTGGCAAGGGGAAGCTGGCTACAACCTGTGTAAGCCCGCCCCCAACAACACAGCTCCAACAAGGTTCCAATTCCAAAACTGCCATCAGCTGGGGATCAAAGATTCAGAACACATTACATTTACGAGGGAAAGCTGAATCAAACCACTATAGCATGCTTATGTGGTGTGTGTGTGTGTGTGTGTGTGTGTGTGTGCATACATGTATGTGAATGCATGTGTACTTATGTGCATGTGTACATGGAGGGCAGCATTTGATGTCTGGTGTCTTCCTTGATTACTCTCCATTTTATTTGTTGAGGCATTGTGTCTCAAACCCAGAGTTCACCAATTTGGCTAGTCTAGGTAGCCACTTTGCCCTGGGGGTCTCTTGTCATTGCCTCCCAAGTGCTGGACTTACAGGTGGGCATCCATGCTTATCCAGGGATCCAAACTCATGTCCTCACGCTTGCATGACAAGGACTTTATCCACTGAGCTATCTCTCCAGCCCTAACTTCTTTTTGAGCCAAGATCTTGTGTATTCCAGAGCTGACTTCATTGCTGTGGGTGGTGACCTGCAACCTTTATTTTTATTTTTTTTAAATTTTTCTTTATTAAGCAGAGAGATAGAGAGAGAGAGAGAGAGAGAGAGAGAGAGAGAGAGAGAGAGAGAGAGAGAGCACCAGGGCTACCACCTTGTGGGTCTGGCTTATGTGGGTACTGGGAAATTGAACTTGGGACCATAGGCACTGGAGGCAAGTGCCTTAACCGCTAAGCCATCTCTCCAGCCCAACCTGCAACCTTTGATCCTCCTGCCTCCACCCCCCAAGTGCTAGGATTACAGGTGTGTCAGGACACACGAGTTAGATCCTAATTTTTGATGCTGTATTTGTTTCTTATGTCTATCGATCTGAAAAAAAGCTGTCAGCATTGTCCTCACCTGAATGTGGCATTTCTCCCTCTGGCAGATGATTGTGACGATCCCCTGGTGTCTGCCTTGCCTCAGGCGTCCTTCAGCAGTTCTTCTGAGCTCTCCATCAGTCATGGTCCTGGGTTTGCAAGGCTGAATCGCAGAGATGGTAAGTCTGCTTTACCTCACCCCGTTAGCTCGTGGTGAGTCCCATTCACTAATATTCTCTTAATAAAATGATTGTAAGTGGTACATTGTGAACAGAAGTGAATATCTAAATAAGCTAATGGTTGCAACTCAGATGTATATGACATCCAGCTCCCATTCTGGAGCAGCAAAGGAACTTATCCTGTTTGAAAACTCTATACCATCATTTCAACATCCAAAGGATTTTGCTCCTTCAATTTGGCAAGCTTTTCGTGTATCTTACATAATAAAATTTTCTGCAATGATTTTCAATTATTATGGATACAGTAGAGATGAATACTTAATTGCCTTCCCATTTCAAGTTAAAGAAATTTGCAAGAAGTAATTTCAAGAGATGCTATTTATTTAAAAATAGTAATCCTTCAGTTTGTTCAATTCTCAGCGGTTACACAAATTTCTTTGCTGTTGAGGAAGAGAAACCTCATAAAGCTTCCATGTTCCTCCAGGAATCTCAATTCAGATGGTTTACTATCTCTTAGGTAGGTTGGGTTTGATGCCTTGCATATTTAAAGGAAAGGGAAAACAATTAAATGACACTTGCCTTTGAAATGAGAGAATATGGAAACACTGTGTGCTTAATCAGAGTATAATTGTGGTCATTTTTTTAATACATGAATTTAAAAATCATTTGCACATACATTGGCAAATGGGAAGCATTCTTAGCAACAAAAAACAATAGACCCCGTCATCTTATGTTATTTAAACAATGTTTTACTCATTTATCTCCTCGTGCCATATTTTAAAGTCTCTTCTTAAAGTTATTATGTTTGGTGCTGTTTTTTTTTTAACGGTTGAATACACTAAAAAACTTGGGCAGGACAGATTTTGTGTGTGTGCGTGGGGGGGCTCATGTGTGGACATGTATATGTATGTGTGTGCCTGTTTTATCTGGCACACATTATATAAATATCAACTCAGTTTTAATTACAATATAACTGTATAGCACTTAGACATGATTGTAATCTGGTTTTAAAATTTCATCTCATATTACTTGAGGTATGTGTACTTCTAAGTGTGAATATTCCAATGGAGGGAGAGAAATGCGATTATTTTAACAAATGGGAGGTGCTTGATTGGGTAGACAGTGCTTCTTGGTTCCTTGTCAGTGCCTTTAGAGAGTTCCTGTTCACCTGGAACAGTCTTGTTCTACGTGCAACTCTGAATCTCTGACTGATTTGGCATCTGGGGTCTCTGAGCCCCGCTGAGGGGTCATACCAGATCCTGTACTCATGGCCCTATTAGCAGGAATGCTGCTATGAAAGCACTGATTTTTAAATTAAGGTCTCTACCCTGTACTTTTAAAAATAAAGCAGAATTGAGCATTCACCACCCTTTGAGTCATCAAAACTTTCCTAGAATGTGGTCTGCTGCAAAAGACAAAGTTTAATTTATCTATATATCTTTATTTCATTTTTGAGTCCCTATAAATCACAAAACTATATTTTATTAATTGAATCCAATCATAGTTTTCATTAATTTCTATACTCATCAAGAGTCTCCATCAGAGGGGCTCATTTTCATTCTTAATTTGTTTCTATGGCTCTTGCTGAAGCACAATATCAAACTTCATGAATCTCATTTGCATGTTAATGAAACTGAGAAACAAAACAGGATCATTTTAATTATCTTTTGCTGGTTGTCAACCTACTTGATTACATTTTTCTTTTTTATTTAGTTTTTCTTTTTTCCTATTAATTACATGAAGTGTTCATAAAGGAATGCCATATTTCAAGTGATTTATTAAAGGGCATATATTACTTCTCATATTTAAACATTCATTGTAGTAGTTAGATCAGGATGAGGAAAGGTATGCAGACAAGGCAGCAGGTCATATACGAATACAAGGAATCAGAAAATAAAGGTCCTGATATGTATATAGAGAGAATTTCTTCCTGAGCAATCGGCAGAACTGGCAAAGGCTGTCCAGGCAGGAAATGAGAAAACCACATTTTGTGCCAGCCACGGATAAGAAGTGCCCACCAAAGGTTATGCTGAGAAATGAGTAGGACCCCAATGATGATGGAAGATGAGGAAAAGACTGTTGTTAGATGTAATGATTCCGTTTCTACCAGAGGGAAAAGGAAACCTTCTTTGGAGGTGGACTATTTTAATTTTGCTCCCCAAGAGTGCTTGTCAGTTGCACTGTATCCTCCAAAAGGTCGTGTTTAAGTTCTAACTCCAAAACCTATAATCATGGCCTCATCTGGTCATAGGGTTTCATAAAATGTAATCAAGTTAAGATGAGCTCATACCAGGTTAGAATAGGCTCTTCAACCAGTAAGAGTTACCCTCGTAAGGAAAGAGATCTGGAGACGCACAGAGACTGAGGAAGGAAGGACATGTGAAGATTGAAGGTGAAATCAGAGTGAAGTAGCTATAAACCAAAACATGTCAAGGACTGCCAGAAAGCACAAGAAGTTAGAGAAAGGCAAGGAGGATTTATCCCCAAAGCCCGGAGAGCTTTCACAGCTTACAGGAGTATAATACAAAATGAACTGTAAATAACACAAACAAAACGCAATCACTGTTACTACTGGAATTACAATAGAATCAAATATCTCTCTACTCTATACAATAGTTTTGTCTAACCCATGGTTTTGTTTCACCCATGGTAAGAGAATATTACATGGAAAATTCTAGATAGAAATAATCCATAAGCTAAACATTATATGAGGAGAGGGATGAAATTTCAGGTCATCCTACTGTGCCCGACCTGAAATGTTAATCATCCCTTGATCTACATGCCCATTCTGTGCATTCCAAGGGTCCATGAGTCACTTCCCAGACATTTTGTTTATTAGACGGACTTTCATGGACTTGTAGTAGTGCTGTGTAGTGCTACACCTCAATGCCTTCATCATTCACACAATTTAATCCGAATGTTTATATAATTAATCATTTCATCATGTAGGCATAATATCATCCCATCACACAAAAAGAGGGCAGTACCATATTGTGAGAAATTTTGGAGAGAGAGAGAAAGAGAGAGAGAGAGATCACATTCAAATAACCAAATAACTTATAGTACACTACTATAATTATTTTATTAGTAGTTATTGTTGCTAATCTCTTTCTGTGTCTAATTTATAAGTTAAAGTTATAGATACAGGAAGGCAACTATAGAAATATATGCATATGGAGTTGTATTATCAGTTGTTTTCAGGCATCCTCTGGGAGCTTGGAACGTATCCCAGAGAGAAAAAGGGGTTTATAACTCTCCATTGTTGGAGTTACGATATTGTTTAAATTTTAATGAGAAACTTAAACTTAAGTATATCTTGACTTACTTTTGTCACACTATGGATTCTAAAGTGTGTCTAGTGTATCATTTGATTGTGTACATGTGCTCTGAAGGCAGAATATTAGGAAGCTACATTTTATAAAAGTGTTCTATTATTTCTGAGGCTGGGTTATAAACCAAATGTGAGTTGTTTTGCATATAATTGGTAACTTTAGAAATAGGTTGTTGAAAACTGATAGATTGTATATATAGATGAGATAATAAAGCAAAACATAAAATGTCCATAGAAATATTCATTATGTGTGAACGAAATATATGTCTATGTATTTATTTATATTTATTTAGTATTTAATTGTAGCATATTTCTTCCATTGATGACAATTCTGTTATTTCTCTAATCTTTAAGATTGGACTATTTCCTATCGCTGAAAAGTGGAATATTTGTGTATACTTGTCTTTTTAAAATTTTTAACCATAACTGGGTCCTTCTACTGTAAATCAGCAATGTTTTCTTCATCCCTGCAGGATTTACTGTTAAAATCAAGCATCTGTCTGTAGAGATTGGTGAATCAACAGACATAACTTCCATTCTTGGTATACTTGAATAAGAGTTATTATAACAACCTTTGAAGAATTGTTTGGCCATTCTTTGTGCCCCAAATTTGTGCTCATTTCCATACAACTACTATGCTTAAATAAAGACTCAAGACCAATTTCAAAGCTATGCAGAATGCCTGCCAGTGAACAAGAGAGCAGGTCCTCTGAGATAAAATGAATCTATGCTTCTTAGTGTGAAATCTACCAAATAAAATCTTTTATATTAATTGTATTCTAAATTGATATTATTTAATATTATTTGCTATTGTATTCTAAAATATTATTAATTACTTAATATTACCTTTAAAACCAAGACCTTATGAAGAAATGAGAGGAATGAATTATGTAGAGGGCTGAAGAATCTAAAGCATAGAGAAAGGGAAGCCTTGGTACATAGGCTATAGGACTGGCATGTATCTGAGGTTTCATAGCTAGAGATGGGCCAGTGAACTGAGTGTCCTACACTGGGAGACTTTGTACCTCTAGAACTTGTTGGGGAAAAGGCTGCTACAGCTTATTTGCTTCTCTACCAACTTTTCCCCTTTCACCCCAGAATCTAACATGTCAAGAAAACCTTTGGCATATAACAATTATCAGAACTTATAAGGACCTCACATTATGCTGACCTAGGTTCTGGAACCTGACATCTCTTCAGCTGTTTCTAATATTTCAGTTGTGTGCCTTATTTATCCCTGCAACAGGTCTTCTCTCCTTCCTTCATTCTCCATTCTGCTTCCCTTTCCTGCTCCCAAACCCAGGCTTATGCTGTTAATGTTGATATGGGGGCACTTCACTTAAACATATGTAAATTCAGGAATTACTACGCACAAAAAAAACCTCACCTTTACAGTCACATGACACAAGCTGCCCAATACAGTTGAACTTCAGTTTCTCTACTTTGCTTCCATATATGGGACTTTCTTCTGTGGATAATAAAATTTTAGGTGAGGAATGAACTGTTTCAGCAGTAGACATATATCAGAGTGATTCACTTTTCTTGGGTTGAAATCACTGCCACCTCTCACTCATGTGAGCATGGGCAAGGTATTAGCCTCTCTTCTTTAATTTCCTATTGGAAGAATAGGGTTCACAGTGTCAAGATGTGAGTGAGTTTAGCATTGGCCTTATTGAATATTTTAGCTGCACTATGGCATGGTCACATGTATTTAAAAAAGATACAGTCCTGAGTGAAGGTTAGGAATTTTTGAAGTGTGTCTCTCCAATTAACCCTAGTTTAGCAAAATTTACAGGACCAAATATATTTACTAATTTACATGAGGTAATCTCAGGGAATACAGACTTCTACATAAGTCTTCTAGGAAGTCGATTTGTTCCTGATTAATTATAAGCAGAGCAGTGCCAAAGAATTATAGTTACAGTTTGTAGATTCATTATGAGGTTGAATTACAGATAAACCATTCTCATGTATCTTTGGTCAAAGGTGGTGAACTAGAATGATAAGATGGTTTGATTTTAAATATTCTTAAGTAAAACAATTACAATTAGTTTATGAATTAAAAAGCACCTTACTAAGAGATTTACATTTTGACAAATTTTGGAAAATGAGGCTCCAGATCAATATTACAGTCTGTGATGTGTCATTTATGCTTATGGATTATATTTTTATAGTGGCCTTGAGAAGGTGAAAGAAAGATGAGTAAAGATTTACATTGTTTATGTTTCAATATGCCTATATCCTTTATTCATTAAAGTAAAAGAGAATTTTCTGCTGGCTCTGAGATTAATATAGAATCACTTCTTTCTATTTATGTATCGATTCACGTGATGGAATGCCAGAGACGACGGTCCTGGGATGATTCAGTTTCCTGTTTATGTTAGACATTGCTCTCTCTTCTGGGTTGCCTTCTGAAAGGACATGCTCTTTCTCTCTTCTCATCTCTCACCGTCTTGTTATTCCCTCTCTTCTCTCTTGTCCTTCACTGTCCTTGTCTGTCCTGGAGCACACATCCTCTAGCTCTAAATCACCTCAATAATGTCATCTGAGCGAATGTGTCAAGTCGCCAATCCTAAGTAATTTATAGTGATACAAAACGCTGGCTTGGGAATCCAGAAAACTACATTATAATAGTAAAACTTAAGGTGGCCTTAGGGGAATGATATTACTTCTCTCTTTTTCCCTTTCCTATAAAAGTATGAGGTTAGATTTCAGGAGATCAAATTCTAGGGTAATGTGCAACTTTGTGTGTAATATTCTACAGGCACTGCACGTTTACTATTTCATTAAGCATAGAAATATCCAAATCATGTGAGTGAAGAAATGGGTAGCCCTTCATTGAGGAGGTAAGGGGAGTGCCTTAAAGCAAATCATTCTTCTAGGTCCCCTCAAACTAGAAACAGGGTGCTCATTGCTTAGGAAATGCCTTCAACACTCCTGTGATAAAAATTCGAGTTATTAATATGATCCCACTAAAACTGATATAGTGGCTCAAAGTTTTCAGTGAAAATGTATGCAAGAAACTAAAGATTATCACTAGCACATAATTCACATTTTTTAATTTTTTAAAAAATATTTTTGACAGTACTGAGTAGGAAACTTTCATATCTTGTGGCTCAGTAGACAAAGTTGAGTAATCAAGTGGTATCTTGGGTGGGTTCTCCCAATTGGACCTGACTGAAGTGCTATGCAAGTGTCAGAGCTCAGCTCCCAGGAGCCGATGATGGAGGGAGCAGAGGAAGGAAGGGGAAGAAGGCAGGCACTTCTAGAAGTCCTAGGACTCTTCCCATCTCCAGGAAACTTTAGATGATGGATTTTACTTATGACTTTGTTCTGTCTCAAGGCTAACGGTGTCTCAAGTCTAGCACAGCACTTCCCTAGGTTTATGAGTGAGCAGCCATGTTAGTGTCTTATCTTGGACTGTTCTGACAATGAAGCACAGACTGCGGGGATAGTTCTGGAGGCTGGGAAGTGCCAGGGCAAAGTGGTAGCAGATGGGGTGTCTGGCAAGGGCCCTGCTCCTGACTTGTCAGTGGTTGCCTCCTCAATTTGTTCTTAAATGACCTCTCCAGGATGCAAGTGTGTGGAGAGGGGAGGAGAAGAAAGGAGAGAGAGAGGGCTGGAGAGATGGCTCAGACGTTGAGGCACTTGCCTCCAGTGCCTAAGGCCATGGGTTCAATTCCCCAGGACCCACATGGGCCAGACCCACAAGGTGGTGGCTCTGGTGCTCGCTCTTTCTCTCTCTCTCTCTCTCTCTGCTTGAGGATGAATAAATAAAATATTAAAAAAAAAGAAAGGAGAGAGAGAGAGAGGAGGAAAGAGATAGCCAATTATTCTCTCTTTCTTTCTCTCTCTCTTTCTTTTTTCTTCTCTTTTTCTTTCTGCCTTCCTTCCTTTCTTCATGCCTATGTTTGTGTGATCACATGTGTGAACACATGTGTATGTGTGTGTGCAGGATACATATGTATGTGTGGGTGCACATGCACATGTGTGCTTGTGTGTATAATTGTAAGGACACCACCATTTTTTGAGACAGGGTCTCTCATTGTGCTGGACTTTACCATTTAGGCTAGACTGGCTAGTCTACCTGCAAGCCCTAGGTATCTCCCATCACTACATTCTCTTTAA
Organism: Zapus hudsonius; assembly: GCA_004024765.1. Taxonomy (NCBI): domain Eukaryota; kingdom Metazoa; phylum Chordata; class Mammalia; order Rodentia; family Dipodidae; genus Zapus; species Zapus hudsonius. Next base: position 16,587 of record PVHP010023928.1, on the reverse strand, counting down.
TGGAATTTCAGATGCATACCACCATGCCTGAAATTTTATGAAGACACCAAGGTTGAACTCAGGGCTTCATGTTTGGGAAGCAAGAACTCTACCAACTTAATTATCTCCTCAATTTCACCCTCTGCTTCTTATAAGGCCACGGATTGCATCATGAGTGCTCCACTCTGATAACCTCACCCAAAGCTAGTTACCTCCCAAAAGCTTCATCTCTAAATGCCAGCATATTAGGGCTAGGGCCTTGATATTGGAATTTTGTGGGTATCCTCATATTTAGCTGCGTTTCTAGAAGTTATTAAGCCAATAGGAATGTGTTAATTGTTTGATGTATCTGAGAACCTCAGCTTAATATAAAGTCCTTCATAGAAAGGAAATACTGTGTAGTGAGCCTGACATTCATTTGTATCTAACAGAAAAGTTTCAAAATATATAAAGAAATAATAGTACCAAGAAGTAATACAAATAGAAGTATAAAACATAGAGGGTTTATTGCTGTTATCTCTCTTTATCTCTTTGAACAACATGACCTGAAAAAAATTAATGGAAATACAGAAGATTAAATTAGCAAAATTAATAACTTTGACAAAATAGGTCAACATGTAAATTATAATTATATGATGTATAGCATATCTCTTAAAACTTCACAATATACATTTTTATCAAGTAGACCAAGTTACCTGAATCTATGCAGTGTCATAAATCTCAAAGGATTGAAACCATGCAGAGAAAGTGCTCTGGATGCAATGGAATTAAGCTAGAAATCATTAATTAAAAAATAGTTAAAATCCAGAAAGGTGTGGAATCTAATTAATATACTGCTCAAAAAGAAATCTCAGTGGAAATTAGAAAGCATTTCAGCCCAATGATAACAAAATACTATAAATCAGAACTGCAAGGTGCAGTTCAGACTAAAATTGATAGTCTTCCTTGCAAATACTGTGAGAGAAAGAAGGTTAAATATGACCAATTCATTCAAGTAGCCATGTGGAGAAATTAGAAAACTATCCAGTGTTGAAAATAAAAATAATAGAAGGAAAAACCAAAACGTATGACTCAATGAAATGGAGCATGCAATATAACCATTAAGACAAAAGTCTTATATAAAAAGATATTTTGACAGACTTTCTGCTAACGTTTTAAATTTAAATGAATTGAAAAAAAAAGTTTGAAAAACAACCTACAAAACTGTACTCAAGACGTAAAAACATAAAGAATGTCTCTGTCTCTAAAAGATAATAAATCCATAATTAAAATGTTCCAACAAAGAGAATGCAGGCTAACACTTTTCGAATGGGAATTCATCCAAATATATTTAAGGAAGATCTGACTGGAATCTTACATATTCTCTCCAAGAGCAAGGAAGAAAGTCCAAATACTCCTACCTCATTCTGAGGCCAGTATAACCTTGGTATCCAGCTCTGTCAAGGACAAACAAGAAAGGAAAATTAAAAGCCGCTTTCTCTCAGGAATATAAATGCAAAATACTCTAAACAAAATATTAGCATCTATGTGTAAAGGGACCATCCTGGGCTTCAGGATGAGAACGCCCCTGTAGGCTGGAATGCACATGTGCTCTGAAAACTTATAACTTGTATAATAACCAAATAAACTGTGGCTTTCTGGTCTGTTACTATTAACCAGGTATCGTGAGTAACCTTCCTAACAGGGGCAGGAGAGGAGCAAAGAGCTCTAAAAATAGTCTCATTCATTCTTACTGTTAAAATTAAAGTTGCTGTGTGGTATTGGATACTTCATCGTATTGATGTCATCTTCAGTGCACTGCCTTCTCCACCCAGTGTTACAATGACCAAGTACAACTGCTCATGGAATGAAGAAGGGGCTCATTATTGGTCAGACATGGCTTCTCTGATGATGAGGGATCATCTGCTCCAGGGAGCCAGTGGGCTGATGTAGCGATCACCTTCTTGTTGCTGGGGCAAAATACCAGAAACAAACAAACAAACAAAGTATGGCATATGGGAGGAAAGCGTTTATTTAAGCTTTTAGTTTCAAAGGAAAGTTTCATCACACCATGGGGCAGGGAAAGCATGGCAGGGCTGAGGCTGGGCATCACATCTTGTCACATCAGCTGGAAGAGAGCAGTGAGAATGGGGGAACTCTGAATACTGTGGGCTGCTGGATTAATAAACTTTAAGATTCATCCCCAGTAACAAACCTCCTCCCTCAAGGTTCCACCTTCCAAAGGGTCCATCACTGGGTGCTGGATGTGAGGCCTAATCATAAACACATGAGGCTATGGGGGACAGTTCACTTTCAAAACATCACAGATGCCAAGTTCTTGCTCTGAGGCGAACTGCAATGTTAATGATGACATCAGTTCCTCCACATGTTCGCCCTTAGGATGGGAAGTTCTGCTACATCCCATGTAGCTATTGAAAACTGTGTGTGGGATTGAATACCTGGAGCTTACAGTTTTTTCCCAGTGAAAAGCACCTTCCTGCTTCCACACTTGCCCCATCGGATCACTTAGTTCAGACTTTTGCCTCAGTGCCCTGCTTCTCATCATCCAAGGAAGTATGGCAATGCATTTCCTCCTTGTGGTAGTTTGAATAAATGTCCCCCCAAAGAATTAAGGATTTATTAAAATTATTAATTGTCTCCAGGCTTCTGGCTGGAGGAAGTGCCACTTTGGCCTAGCCTCCTGGGGACTGACCCTTTCTAATTTGGATGTAAAATAGTAAGGATAGATATACAAAAGAAGAGCCAGAACCCTGACCAGGAGGTCTGCATTTTGTGAATCACAGTGTGTTACAGTGTTCTTGCTTGGTGCTGTGCTGGGCTTCTGTCTCTGTCTCTGCTTGGATCTGTGAAAAGGGGCCAGCCTTTTTTTCTTTAACTTCCCCTGGGGCTGTTCCTTCAATAAATATTTTCCTACCCAAATTGTGCCTGGTTTGGAAATTCATCCCAGTGGCATGTGGCTGACTATGACACCCCTGCTCAGAAGAACTCCCAATAAATTACCCTTCAAGGGACTGCACTGTAAATCCTCACTCTTAAACTAAACCTGACCAACATCAGCTTTTAGGAGGAAAAGGGTTTAGTCCAGGCTTACAAATTCCAGGAGCAAACCATCAATGATGGAAGGAGCTGGTTCATATCCATAGATCCAAGCAGAGAAACGCCACCAAACAGCCAGCACAGAAGTGCCTGAATTCAAACTACTCTGCACACACCTTAAGGCTGGACTCACTATATCTGCCTCCCATAGGGCTCTGCTGGCTGGAGGCTCAAGATTCAAGCCCCAGTCAATGAGGCCTCACATTTAAACCACTATAGTAAAGTGACTTCTTTTTAAATAGTAGATTAGGAGAAGTTTACAGTGGAGGAATCTGAAAACACTCCATCAAGCCGGAGATTAACATTAATTTCATCAATCATAATTTATTTTGCTAATATGTAGCCTTCATGTAATAAAAATTGAATTTTACTTCTGTGGTTGTCCTCACTGAAAAATTTTAGACACAACTAGAGTGAAAAACATTTTACCTGTCCAGTTATCCTCAAAACTGTCAAGGTTGACGCAAAACAGAGGAATATCTGAAAACTGTCATAATCAAGATGAACCCAAGGAGAAAGGGTGATTAACATGAACATGGTCACCTTAACTGGATCCTGAAACAAAAGAAAGGGCATTTGGTAAAATGAAAGCAACTCAAATAGACTTTAGCTAATAATAATGCATTGATAACAACTCATTGTTTGCCCATTAAATAATGTAACTCATTATGGACAATAAAAAAAATAATACATTGAAACAGTTCCAAGTGACCACCCAAGAATTAATAAGTTTGAAAGAGAGTCTTTATTAAAAATCAAAACAAAGAGCAAAAATTAAAAAAAAACTAAAAAAAAAAACAAAACAGAAATAAAATGATTGTCCCCAAAGCTGATGGTCCCCAAGCCTCTGCACAGCAAGTCTTGAAAACAAAGACAAGCCCCCCTCCAGGTTTCTCATAGGTTTATGCACATAAGACAGCATGAGCTCAACAATCATTAACATTTTAACAGGTAACAGTTTAGCAGTTTTAACATTATCAATCCCAATTGGAGGGTGAAAGCAAACACTCATTAGGACACTAGCCTTGAGAGGTAATGCATTTCCACCATAAATAGGGTTCTTTCTGGTCCCTTCTCTGACAGGCAAAGATTTGGGCAATACATAACTACCCATTTCTTCTTTCTTATTTTAGCTAAGTTGTGTCTTTGTCAACCCTGCCTGGTTTAAGACAGACAGAAATACTTAGCCTAAGTGAAGACAGTCATCAATGCTCTGCCAGGTGCACATCCCTTTTGTCCCCATTAACTGGCAGCCTGGTTCCTAATTTTCAACCATTTGCCTAAGTTAAGGGCCTAGATTTCTTAAAGGAAAATCACCATCCTGGGTTACTGGAACTGCTTCAAGGTTGCAACCTGTAATGGTATCAGTATTTATTCATTACTTTGACAAATATTCCATACTTGTGCAAGATGTTAATAAAAGGAATCTGGGTATAGGGCTTATGGGAACTCTTTAATATTCTTGCAATTCTTTTGAAATTCTAAAGCTATATCAACATAAAAAGTTTTATTTAAAATATGTGCAAAGATTTAGGCTTCATCAATAGGGAATGCAGAGTGGACCTGTGACAGTAAACAAAGGTGTGTGTGGACACTGAAGGTAGACTGAAGGATGACACAAAGGGATGAAGATGGAGGACAAAAATTAATGTGGAGTGACTGTCACTTTATAGTTAGTGTGATGAGTGTGTAGGTGTTTGTAATCATCAAAATGTCAAAGGACACCAGAGTAAGAAAGTTCCCTTTTCTCTATTATTTTCCCAATTGGTGAGATTGTGGATTTTTAAATTACTATATATGTATATATATATTTGGTATAAATTATTAGGTTTCATTTTTTTCTGGTATAAATTATTAGGTTTCATTTTTTTCTTTCTTACCTTTTTTGGATCCCTTCCTTTCCCCTTCTTCATCCCTCACCCTTCCTTCCTACATGTGGTACCGGAAACAGCCTAGGATCTCATGCACGCTAGGCAATAGCTCTGCCACTGAGCTACACAAGTCGTCAGCTCTCGTGACAGTTTTTGTGGATGAACTTGGATCACATTTACCTCCAATCCTGCCTCTTTTCCCACTCCCATTCTGGTTCCCTTGCTCTGAAATAGTTACACTTTTAGTTTGACTCTCTCTCTTTCTCTCTCTCTCTCTCTCTCTCTCTCTTTAGATTAGATTTCATACATGAAAGAAAACATGATATTTGTCCTTTTGAGCCTGGCTTATTTATAATAATAATAATAATAATAATAATAATAATAATAATAAGCCAAACTCAGAAGGGCAATTCACTTAACGTACTGTTCTCCAACTCCATCAGTTTTCCTGCAAATGACAGTTTCATCCCTTTTTATGAAAGAATAATACTTTGTTTTGCCCAAATGACACGTTTTCTTTACCCATTTATCTGTTGATGGACATCTAGTCTGATTCCATGACTGATATTATGAATAGTGCCACAATAATCAATAATCTATCATATGCTGACCCTAGGGGAGGTATAGCTAGATCATATATGATAGCTCTCATTTTGGTTTCCTGAGGTAAGTTTAAACTGACTTCTATAATGGCGACACCAGTTTCCATTCCCAGAAGTCCTGTTCTTACCAGCTCTTGTTCCTCGTTTTCTTGATGACAGACTCTGCCTGAGGTGAGATGGAATCTCAGAGAAGCTTTGATTTGCATTTCCTTAGAACTCAGAATATTAAGCACTTTCATTGGCTGTGCACACTTAATTTTGGAGAACTGTTCATTTGCCTACTTATTGACTGGGTTATTTGTTCTTTTAGTGTTGAAGTTTTTGGAGTTCTTTATGTATACTGGATATTAATTCTTGTCAGGGAAATATCTGGCAGAGGTTCTTCTCCCATTCTTTAGGCTGTTTCCAGAAGCTCAATATAATTCCAGTCATCAGTTCCTGCTACTAGCTCCTGAGCTATCTGAGTTCTATTCAGAAAGCCATTTTTCATGTGTATTTCATGAGTATTTCTGAGTTCTATTCAGAAAGCCATTGCGTAGGTAACACCTTGAAGCATTTTCCTCTAGTAGTACAGTTTCAGGTCTTAATTGTAGGTGTTTAATTCACTGTGAATTGAATAAGAGTTGGATGCCATTGGAAAGGATCATTTTCTCTTTGTTATGAATGGTCAGATCACTTACCATCTGTTTCCATGTATTTATCTCAATTGATTTTTAATTGCAACTCTTTGGAAAGATCCCCTGTAGACATGATCCCATGAGAAAACAGAGAAAATTTACATGAGTTTATGAGGGCTTTCCTTTGTTTCTCCTCTAGTAGGACTTTATATCAAAGATATTTTCCCTCAGTGGGAATTCAATTACGAGTCTTAATGTTTAATAATGTAAGTAAAAAGCTAGTCTCCAACCAGATTGAAGTGATTTAAGGATTACTTGTTATTTTTCTGCTACCTTATTATTTGATCTCTTTAAAAAATTGACAAATTAATATTAACAATATAAAATAAAAGAGAATATCTTTGGCTATGTAAATTAGCTATATAATTGGTCATGTAAAATATAATCATTCTAAAACATAATATGTACAAATGGCTGGCTGTATTAAAAATGACATAAAGGAGGTTATAGATTCTATGCTGAAAAGAGAATGCTTATGTGGAGTTTTCCAAAGCCACATCATTGACCTTGGCTTTGCCTTATCCTTCAGATTTTGGACCTTTGCCAGAGCCTCAGGAGAAGGCCTGTGCACACCCTTCCCACATTTATGCTGAAGGAGAAACCCAGCTAGCAATCCCTTGTATTTTCAAAAGTTGCTGAAAGTTTCCAGTTGCCCGTGAGGTATCTTGTCCACGACAAAAGCTCAACCCATCACCTTCAAACCAGCTTCCTTTTGCAATTATTTTTCTGTCTTGGTCCCTAGTGCTTTTCTTAATTACTACTACTTGAAATTCTTAGTACCACCTTAATCTTTCCTTCTGAAAATGATGCCTGTGGCTTACCCTCTGTCGTTCATATTATTTTTGGTGATGTTGTTTATTTTGCTCTTATCCTAGTATAATTTGATTTCCAATCAAGGATGTTTTAGTAGAGCCATAACTGATCATGCAGTTTGAGGATTTCCTTAATAAATATAAATTTTAAAGCCCAGAGGCTACATATGCACCTCCTTGAGAATTCAAGCCCATCTTATAGTGCATGTATGGGTGTTTATTAACATGCTATCTAAAACTTAGCTAGAATTCTGCAAGGGCTGTGCAGCTTATTTAATAGTTTCATGAAATAAGGAATAAAAATTAGCAATCCATCAAAACTTAAACAGCACGATAATATACTGCCATTCACTGAGTAGATTTTCATGACTAACCTGTATTTGCTCACTGTGCTTCTTGTTACCTGTATGGGTTAGAACTGCTATTAGTATTACATGACATTAATAATTATGATTAGGGTGATTACATCTAGAGCTCATTGATGGATAGTACAAATGAAATAAGAATGTAGGAAACACTCATGATGAGGGGACAGAAAGTGTGCTTTATCAGATTTGTAGACAATACAGAAATAGTGTTTTCAGTTTGGGGCTGATAGAGTCAAGATTAATTTATTCATTTCACATGCAATGAAATCTGACTATGTACTGACTCTAGGTTACAGAAATCATGGCAGTGTTTTGAACTATCAAAGCATAGGACCCAAACTAAATGGAATTCATAAGAGGTCATAAGGAGCCCTGTATTTTGAGTTTTTAAAATGCAACCTTCTAAGTGTGTGCATACATGTGTGTGCATATATATGCATGTGAATGTGTGTTTGTATGTGTGTGCTAATCAGAAAGGTATTGGGAATACCTAGTTTTAGAGCAATTTGTATAGAAATGTTTTCTTTAAAGAAATGGGAGTTCAATTTTTAATACAGAATTTATCATGGTTCATCACAAAGCGAATGCATTCCATCCGTGTTTAGTTCTGTAAAGAGTTCTGCATGCCATATTGGTCAGGACACATCCGAATAGAGGGTTGGGCTCAATTATAAATACTGTGTCTTGAGAGAGACGTTAGTAAGCTATTATGTCCATAGGCAGGTGACTAAGGTTGTGAGGTCCGGTTATATAAAGAATGGGACTAGCTTCTCTGCAGAGCAGAAGCTATAGCTGTGAAGGAGATGCCAAGAAGGCAGGAATGATAACAACCACCTCAAAGTTTCTGTTGAGTTATAGAAAGGAGATGGAATTAGGTTTGTTTGATTTTAAAAGAGGAACTTCAGGCAACAGATGTTTGCATTGATATGAAAATTTTCTGAGAGTTGTTCTTTTTTTGTTCAGGTCTAAAGAGAAATAAACTCATAGTAAAATTTTCAAAAAAAAAAAAAGAATGTATGAAACAGAAATTCAGAGTAATGCCATAAATATAAGCTATAACCACAATTGTAGGAAAATAAAATCACACAACAAAGACCACGAGAGTGTTTGAAGGCAGTAATTTTGTGCTAGAATTTAAATAAAAGTGCCATATATATCTGGAAAAATTGTACCTGGCTGTCTAAATAATTGATTCACTTTAATTTTTTTTAAAAATTGAGATGGAATTCTTGTAATATAAATTGAGCCATGGTCAGATGTTCAGTTTGTGTTCTGGAATGCCAGTTCGCTAGCTGTTAAGTCCATGGCCAATGTCATGCTCTTGCTGCACTCAGCAGGTTTCTAGTATGTTTAAAATATTTTCAATTGAGATTTTGTGGCTTGTCTCTTTTATTTTTCTGCATTTAAATGCTTTTCTCCGTGGTTACTCTGGGAAAAAGTCTTTTAAATCTATAATGATCTTATTTGAATATTTCTAGGCCATATCTATATATCTAATCTATATATCTATATATCATCTATATATCTATATCTATCTATAAATCAAGATCATCTATATCTTGATTTTTAAATATGGTTTTCAAATTAAATCTTTATTCATCATGTACCACAACATAGAGTTATAATTATCATTTTATACACAACTTTTAAGTTATATAGAAAAAGGGGGATTAAAAATCCAAATAATAATGCTTTCTCTTTATTTCTTCATATACCTTTGCATTACTTTCTTTACCAAAAATAGTACCCTATTCTTGCTGGGAAGGACTATTAATAATAAATTCCCTTGCTGTTTGTTGTTTTAATCTGGGAATAACACAATTTCTCCATCATTTAAAAGGAAAGTTTTGCAAATATAGAAATCTTGGTTGATGTGGTTTTTCCATTCTCTCAGCACTTTAAATATGTTCTCCTACTGTCTTTTGTGCATCATGGTTTTGGCATAGAAATAAGCAGTTCATCTTATGAGGATCCCTTGCTTGTGTTTTTAAGATTCTCTCTTTGTTCTTGCCTTTAACAGTTTGATTAAAAGCATAGAACCCTCTATAGCCTGCTCGATACTTATTGAACTTCTCAGAACTTGTACCACTTATTAAATGTGGAAATATTTGGCCATTATTTCCTTAAATATTTTTCTTTCCTTTATGCTCCCCTGTCCCCTTCTGATCTCATACATTGATATGCTTCATGGTGCCTTATAGATTTCTTAGGTTTTGCTCATTTTTAAATAATTTTTATTTATCTGCAAGCAGAGAGAGAGAGAGAGAGAGAGAGAGAGAGAGAGAGAGAGAGAGAAAGAGAGGGAGGGAGGGAGGTAGAGAGGAAGGGAATGGGCCCACTCTAGCCTCCTGCAACTGTAAACAAACTCCAGATGTATGTGCCATCTTGTACATCTGGCTTTGCTAGGGAATCAAACCCAGGTCATTAGGCTTTGCAAGCAAGTGCCTTAACTGCTGAGCCATCTCCCCAGCCACATTTTAAAAAAAAGACATAGAATAACTGATCTATCTTCACCTTTTAAATTGTGCTTGTCTTGGAACTCTACTAAATTCATTTTAGTTGTATTCTGTAGCTCCGTAACATCTGTTTTGTGCCTTTTAATAATTTGTATCTGTTGACTAGTAACATCCATTTGCCAAGGTATCTTTACCTCTTGCTCATGGATTCCTGTGGTCGGTGAGCACATGCAGTCCTCCTCTAGAAGACCTCATGTCTGCTTCCTCAGGATCCGTTTCTATTGATTTCTCTTGTGAGTGGGTTGCTTTGTTAGTTACTTTTCTGTAGCTGTGACCAAAACATACAAAAGAACACCTAAAAGGGAGAAAAGATCAATTTTGGCTCATGGGCTCAGAGATTTCCACCCATGGTTGCTTGGCCCCATTTACTTGGGCAGAACTGAAGGTGACAGGTGTGGGTGGAAGAGGGAGATCTTTACTTCATGGCCTATAGGACTCAGGGAAAGTGGAAGGAACCAAGGATAACTTTTAAAACTAGACCCAAGGGATACATTTTCTCCAGAGAAATCCCAGCTCCTAAAGTTTTACCACCTTCCAAAATAGTGCCTCTAACTTCGGGTCAGGCATTCAGCACATGAACCTCTTGGGGACAGTTATCAGTCTCTTCCTAACACCATCCTCTCTTACCTGTATGCTTCATATTGGGTGGGGGCTGAAAACTGTAGATATTGTAATGCAATGACTCTAGAAATCAGATAATTCCTACATTCTCTAATGTAGCCTGGTTGGCCTCAAACTCATCATCTTCCTGCCTAAACCTCTCTAGCAGAGCACAGACATTACCACTCTGGGTGCCTCTTTATTTCTTTTGTAAAGCTATTCTTCCTCAGATATAGTCTCTAAAGTTCACATTCCTTTACCTTGTGACCAAAATGAGACAAAAGAAAAACCTTCCGCAGTCTTTACACATTGGCTCTGTGCTAGGCTACTTCTTAGCCAGGCTATATCTTATCTTTCAGTCTCTATTCACAGGCATAATCCTCCAAATTGTATTCAGCCTTAATCCTCCAAATTTTGTCTCATGAAAGAGTGGAATAAATCTGCCAAACCTTTCAACTCTTTTCCAACCAAAACTCTTGTAATGTAATTGGATTTTTTTCTGGAAAAATCCCCAAACAATGTTTGTTTCTTTATTTTTATTTGAAATTTTGAAATAGGGTCTCACTGTAGCCTAGGTTGACCTGAAAATCTCTGTCTAGCCCTAGGCTGGCCTCAAACTCTTACCTTTGCTGCCTGAATGCTGGGATTAAAGGCATTCACCATGACACTAGCTAGTGTGTGTGTGTGTGTGTGTGTGTGTGTGTGTGTGTGTGTGTGTGTTTAATATACATGTGATTTTTTTTGGCAGAAAAGACCTATCTATACACCAAAGTTGCATTCCTATGGCAAATACTTTCTCACAATATTTGCTTGAGGAAAAGTAGACTGCACACTGTTTTGCAAAATTCTTCTATCTGAAGACATTGTCAACAGCCATGCTTTTCAGTGACTTTGTATGTGGAGAAGGAAAATATTGTGAGGAAATGTTGGTAGACTCCTGCTTTAGTCAACATAGACACAACTTTGCTTTCTGAGTTAGAAAACTCCTCTGTCCTCATGACAGCAAAACAGGACTTGACTCTCCATCTAGCTGCCCTTGATGGCACACTCCATGGGAGAAAACTCTTTTCCTCATGAACTTGACCCTCTGGTATGCCACATTTGAGACAGAGAAAGGTGGATCTGGGATGAGGCAGCACTTGGCAGAAACTGAAGCTTTAGTTACTGTCGACAATTACATGTCTCCATGGTACAGTCATGGCAAGTTGGGCCCTCTGGGGAATATAGAGTGACTTCTTTTCATATACAGTGGGCAGTAGAGCCTGCTTAACTTCAGCAAAACATGCTGATTAACGTTAGGAAAGGAGGACACACAAAGTCCTATCATGAAGGATGTGATAAAATTTAATGACAAAATTAATTCCCTCAGTGGTTACTTCTGTGTGGAATGCCATGGGGGATAGAAGTGGACACGATCACCCATATAGCTCAGGGCAGGCACAAGTCACCAGAACAAATAAAATCTAGATTCTGAATAGTTGGGAATAAGGCTCAGCAGAAAACCTAAATAAACCTAAAATAGAAAATATATGACAAAGGAATGGGGCAGGCTGAAGGAACCTCTTGGTGCAGTTCTCTTCTCATTTCTGGGACAAAACACCTGAGCAGAAGTAGCAATTGGAAGGAGAGGGTTGATGCCCACTTACAGTTTCAAAGGGAAGCTTCATTGTGACAGGGAAGTCATGGCAAGAGGAGGGAGGTACTCACATCATCACATATCAGCAGGGAGGAAGCAGGAAGATTGAGTTCCCTAGCAGTGGCAAGGGCAGCTGGAATGTAAAATCCCCTGGCTCGCCTCCAGCAATCCACCTCCTTCAGCAAGGCTCCACCTTGCAAAGGTTCTACCAGCCAAGGTTCAAGTGTGAAGCTTAATCACAGACACATGAACCTATGGGGGATATTTTCCATTTAAATAACTGTGCCCTTTTTTCCTTGCTCCCCCATAAGAAGCTCTAAAGAGACTGTGACATGAACCTCCATGTCCTCAGAGTTCCTTGAAGGAGGCTTCAAGGACTCCTTTCTTCACATTTTGATACCAGAGTGTGAACAATCTCTTTAGAGTGATTGCTAGAAGAGGAGGCAGCCTATCTAAGAGAAGTCACTAAACCATCTAGTGCTGACACAGACATCACAGACATAGTCGTATCATGTAGAAAGGGCCTCATAGCTCCATGGGGCACATGAGGAGATTCAAGAGCTGCTGAGAACACCAGAATTGAACGTAGGAGCTCAGGGTAGAGGCAGTAGTTATGGAAAAGATCTGACACTTGGGATGAATGTGAGACCTTGGAATGCCATGAACAGGTATATTCTGACCAATCTCTACTAGATCCAAACAGAGCAAGTAGAAGATATTATGCTTGGGGGTCATTTGCTTCCCAAGCAGCAGACCAAGAAGTGGTCCCCCTATCTACTGTTCCCCGGAATCAGCACGGTTGATGGGAAAGGAGATAAATCCCTGCAGGTATTTTGAAGCTGAAGGTGACAGAAATATAATCCTTAATTGATTGAGTCATCCATGAACTGGACTGAGTTCCTCTGAAATGATTAGATTGATTTTCTACATGAGACAGAATAAGAGCACCAGATAGAAAATTAGATTGAGTTAGGGAAAAATGCATTTTTCACACTTGAGGCTGTAACAGAGAATCTCATAACTGCAATATGATTTTAGCTGTTCGGTGTAAGCAGCTCATCTCAGAGATATGGTCAGCAACCTGCTGGTGTGTGAGATCCTATGGTGAGCATCTCTTCTAAACTCAGTGTTGCCAAGTTGGTGGCTTGCAATCTGCCACGGAGGTAGTGTTGACACCACAGGAAGTGACAAATACTCTAAAGCACGACTTCCCCCCTAGAGAACAAGTTATTAAACACTTATAAGCATACCGCTGACCTGGACTTATCACTCATAAGCCAAAATGCAATGATGTTGGGAAAGATATTAGGATTCTTTTCAAAATTAGACAGCAATATGAAGATCAGAACAAACAGCTTAGCTTGATCAGATTCTAGTTCTTGATTTTATATCTATATATCTATGTCTCTTTTTAAAAAATTGTTTTTATTTATTTACTTGCAAGCAGAGAGTTAGAGAGAAGAGAGACAGAGAGAATCAGCATACCATGGATTTCTGCTCCTGCAAATGAATTCCAGATGCATGCACCTTTTTGTGCATCTGGCTTTACATGGGTACTAGGGAATCGAACGTGGATTTTTAGGCTTTGAGGGAAAGTGCCTTAATTGCTGAGCCATCTCTCCAGCCTTTGAGTATATTTTATTTAAGAAATAAACCTATGAATGTTGTTGTATATATTCAATGTGTTTTTTTTAAAAAATATTTTATTTATTCATTTTCAAGCAGAGACATATATATATGTATATATGTATATATATATATATATATATATATATATATATATATATATATATATATATATATATATATATATAGAGAGAGAGAGAGAGAGAGAGAGAGAGAGAGAGAGAGAGAGAGAGAGCACCAGGGCCATCACCTTGTGGGTACTGGGGAATTGAACCAGGGGCCTTAGGCACTGGAGGCAAGTGCCTTAACTGCTGAGCCATCTCTCCAGCCCTCAATATGTGTTCTTTATCATGGCTTGAGTAACTTATGTCCAGATCACATATAGCAAATGGGTATAGTAAGTGTATGAGTTACTTTTCTCATTGCAGAGACAAAACACCTAAGAAAAAGAAACTTAAGTTAGGAAGATTTCATTTTTGCTGATGGTTCGAAAGGTCAGTTCACCACAGTGAGGAAGGCATGGTACCAGGAGCATGGAGCAGCTGGCCACGAGCACTGCCAAGTCAGGAAGCAGAGATGATGAATGCTGAAACTCAGCTCCATTTCTCCTATTTATTCAGTCAGGGACCCTGGCCCATGGAATGGTGCCATCCACACTTAGGGTAGGTCTTTCTACTTCAATTAACCTAATCTAAAATCCCCCTTACATGTCCAGAGAATTGCTCCCAAGGTGATTGTAAATCTTGTCAAGTTGACATTATAGTAAGGATACATATCTCAAGGTAAAACATTTTAGACTTCATTATTGAGGTTCCTTACTGTTTTTTTTTTGTTGTTGTTGTATTTGTTTTGTTTTTTCAAGGTAGGGTCTCTCTCTAGCCCAGGCTGACCTGGAATTCACTATGTAGTCTCAGGATGGCTTCAAACTCACAACAGTCCTCCTACCTCTGCCTTTAGTGCTGGGATTAAATGTGTGTGCCACAACACCTGGCCTTGCTGTCTTATTTGTTTGACTTTTATAATCAAAAGATTCTAGTCAATGCCTAATTTGCTCAAAATATCTAGAAACCTCAGTTAGTGCTACAGAATCTATTTTTCTGTCATATATATGAATTATACTTTTATTTAATATCTTGAGTGAGAAGCTAAGCTAACTGGCTTTGAAAACCATGCAGATCAGTAAGATATTATCTACCCTTAAGCTGGGTATGGTTAAAAGCTGTGGATATCATCTCTGTGAAATGCCCCCATGCAAAGACTGGAAACTTAATGATCCCCGGTGGATGAGGGTGTGGTGCAAAACCATAAGCACATTTGTATTCTTAAACTCTGACATTGTCAGAATCCTGTTCTGTCACCAATGCTTTTGTGCATGTTAATATGAAAGGTATGTGATCTCAAGGCTCTAGAATCAGAAATAGCTATTTCTTTATGTAGGTAAAGTTATGTGGTAATTGCTAATGCTAGTGAAGGAAGCTTCCTTTATTTGTCCCCCAACTTGTAAGCAGATAACAGAAATTGTATGTGTCATTCGCCCAACTGAAAACATGTCATTACTCAGAACACCTGTGATCCCTGGGTCCCAATGTCAAAGTGAGGGGAGCCAGGACAATCTAAAATCTAGACGTCAAATCACTTTAGCAGAGCACTAGACACTGTTTCACAAAAGACTGGAGAAGACACACCTGAAAGTAATTCATGTATTTCCAAATGCACAATGTGTCCTATGTACAAAAACAAACCAACTGAATTACATAATACACACCTATAGACACAGACACACACCCACATTCAGACATAAAAATTGCAAATAAACAAATAAAACTCGTGGTGGTGCATGCCTTTAATCCCAGCACTCGAGAGGAGGATTGCCGTGAGTTCAAGGCCAGCCTGAGACTACATAGTGAATTCCAATAAAACAATAAAAATATATAAACTTCTAACTGATGGGATGAATTTAAGGTATTGTTCCACTTCCAAAATCAGAAAGGGCTATTTTTATTGTACGTAAAATTAAGATGTACTGTAATTGTTTTTTTTTTCTTTATTGTTCATAATGAGTTAAATTGTTTAGTGGGCCAATCATGAGTTGTTATCCCCAATTCCCCGTTGCCCCCCCTCCCCATCCCTAGTCAGCTGGATATCCTCCTCCGTGGGCCCTCTGTATCAGTCTTTGTGGTAGGGGACCATGGATAGCTCATTCTTCAGCCGGGCTCTCATGTCTTAAGTGTGTAGTTACTGAGGGTTGCCAAGTCTCTGATATTCTCCCAACCCACGGCTCTCACAATCTTTCAGCCCCCTCTTCCGCTCAGTTCCCTGAGTCGTGGTGGGTGAGTATTGAGGCTGCTATGGTGTTGTGAGCTTAGGGTTTTTTGTGTCGAGTCGTTGGTTTCTGTCACACTGGCTTATCTTTTGTTGATTGAATGGCTATGGCTGTGGGTCCCTTGTACATCCAATCATTCTCTGTGGGGTTCCATATGGATCCTCCCCCGTATGACTGTGGTGGCTCATCTCATGCCAGGATCTCAGTTTTCTGCCTGCAATCGGTTGGTAGGGTTATATGGGCCACAGCTCCCTTGCTTTATCCTGAAAAATATAAACACAATCTCCATCGGAGAATGAGGTCAGTATCAGTTAACAAATATACAACAATTTGGATTACCTAGCTTCTATTTTTAAAAGCCTCCCCTGCAGTCACTCGCATAGTGCATCTTTTCTTGGTAGCCCAAGAGTATGTGATCCGTTGCATATCGCCCTGAATCCCCGGTTCCAACCAAGGGTTCCCCCTCACTGAGTGGAATATT